>CAUYON010071092.1:0-20917 GCA_963573935.1 Arctocebus calabarensis | reverse complement strand
TAGCTAGGACTACAGGTGCCCGCCACAATGCCCGGCCATTTTTTGGTTGCAGCTGTCATTGTTGTTTGGCGGGCCGGGCTGGATTCAAACCCGCCAGCTCAGGTATATGTGGCTGACGCCTTAGCCCATTGAGCCACAGGCACCGAGCCGGAACCTAGGTTCTTAAAACAGGATTTTTTTTGAGATAGAGTCTCACTATGTCACCCTTGGTAGAGTGCTATGGCATCACAGCTCACAGCAACCTTAAACTCTTGTGCTTAAGCAATTCTCTTGCCCCAGCCTCCCAAGTAGCAGGGACTTCAGGCACCCTCTACAATGTCTGGCTACTTTTTTGTTGTCATTGTTGTTTAGCAGGCCTGGGCCAGATTTGAACCCACCAGCCCCATTATAAGTGGCTGGCGCTCTAATCACTTAAGTATGGGCACTGAGCCTATTTTTCTTTTTTATTATTGAGTTGTAAGAGTTCTTCACATATGCTAGATAAAAGTAATTTATCATGCAAAACAAAGACCACATGATTCTCTCAATAGGTGCAGAAAAAGCATTCGAAAAAATCCAGTATCCTTTTCTAATTATAACACTGAAGAGTTTAGGCATAGGTGGCACATTTCTTAAACTGATTGAAGCTATCTGACAAACCCACAGCTAATATATTACTGACTAGAGTAAAATTGAAAGCTTTTCCACTTAAAACTGGAACCAGACAAGGTTGTCCTCTGTCACTATTATTATTCAATATAGTGCTGGAAGTTCTAGCCAATACAATCAGGCAAGAGAAGGAAATAAAGGGCATCCAAATGGGAGCAGAGGAGGTCTAACTAGAGCCTTGCTAGGCAGTGGACTGAGTCTGGCAGGTGGGGCATGGTCCCCTGACTCCAACTGGTTTGGCAAGCAGAGGCTAGCTGAGTGTGGACTGAGTCTGGTGGGTGGGAATGTGAATCCCTGGCTCCAATTGTGCTATTGGAGACCCTTTAACCCCTCTCTGTTGAGCAGGGTTTGCACTGCCTGACATAATTTAATTGGAACCCGTGTCTGGGGCTGTCCACGTGGGGACATTCTGACATTGACCTTTGACATTCTGTAGCAGAAAATAACTGAAGGGTGGGGGCCGGGTGCCACAGCTGTTTGTATCTTTCATAGTCAACATTTAAACCTAATACTGTGGTTTCCTAGGATAGGGTAGAGGTTGGCTGATATCAAAACAGAGCTATCTTGTGCTATCCACCAAGTAGGTCCTCAGAGTCTCTGGCCAAAGCTCTGAATGGGGCCTTTGCTAGGTTGTGGGAGATAAGCCACAATTACAAAGCCTAGCAATTTGGTAAGGGGCTATCTCTACTACCTGTGAAGCCCAATTCAATCCCATCCTACCAGTTCTAATAACCAAATGGTGGAAAATAAACATGGGGTGGACCCAACAGAAGAACTCTGGCAGCATGAATAAACAGAGTAGATCACCCCCCCCCCCCCGGAAATGACAAAGGAGATACAACTGAAGACGCCATGCATAGACAAATGGCAGCAATGTTAGAAATTGAATTCAGAATATGGATTGCAAATAAGATAAATAGAATGGAAGAAAAGATAGAATTGAATTCCAAAGAATAGTTTTAAAGTTGTCTCAAGAAATTAATGAATTCAAAGCCCAAAGTCACCAAAGATATGGACACAATGAGAAAAGAGATAGCAAAGCTCAAGGAAATGAAAAAGTTAATTGAGGAGCTCCAAAATACAGCAGAATTCCTCAAAAATAGAGTTGACTGGGCAGAAGGAAGGATCTCTGAAACTAAAGACAGAGCTTTTGAACATTCTCAAACACTCAAAGAGGCAGACAAATGGAGATCATTCCCTGAGAGAGTTGTGGGATCACTCCAAAAGCTCAAACATTTGTCTTGTAGGAATTCCCAAAGGAGAAGAGGATGGCCCTAAAGGTACAGATGCTCTACTCCAAGAGATTTTGGAGGAGAATTTGCCAAACATTGAAAGAAATACAGAACTGCAGATAGCAGACAGTTTCAAAACCCCAGCAAGACTCAATCCAAATAAAGCATCTCCTAGACACATTGTGATTAACTTTGCCAAAGTTAAGACAAAGGAGAAAATTCTGCAAGCAGCCAGATGTAAGAAAAGCATCACCTACAAAGGGAGAAATATCAAAATGACTGCAGATCTCTTAGCCAAAATGTTTCAAACCAGAAGAAGATGGTCATCGACGTTCGGTCTCCTAAAATGAAACAACTTCCAGTCCAGGATCCTCTATCCAGCTAAACTTAGTTTCATTTGTGATGGAGAAATCAAATACTTTAATGACATACACATGTTGAAGAAATTTGCCATAACCAGCTCTCCAGGATATTCTCAGACCCATCCTCCACAATGACCAGCACAATGCTGTACTCCAAAGTAAACTCACTGAGAAATTTTTGAATAAAACCTAACTTTCACAGTGGTGAAAGGATTAAAAATGTCCACTGGACATCTAAAAATCATGACACCCAAAACAAAACCAGGGTTGTCAATTCTCTCAATTAATGTGAATGGTTTAAATTGTCCTCTAAAGAGGCACAGGCTGGCTGACTGGATATGTAAACTCAGACCGGATATCTGTTGTATACAAGAATCTCACCTTACCTTAAGGAATAAAAGTAGACATGGGGCAAAAGGATGGAGGTGTATAATACAGGCAAATTGAAACCAGAAAAAAGCAGGGGCTGCAATTTTAATAGCAGATATAGTTGGCTTTAAACCAACAAAGATAAGGAAAGATATGGAAGGTCACTACATACTTGTCAAGGGAAACACCCAACATGAAGAGATATTGATACTTAATATTTATGTACCCTACTAGAATGCTCCTCAGTTCATAAAGCAGACCCTAGTGGATATGAACAACTTGATATCTTCCTGCCATATAACAGTTGGAAATTTTAACACACCTTTGTCAAATTTATAGCATTGGAAGCCTTCATTTAGAAAACAGAAAGAGAGGAAGCCAACATCTTAAAGGATCTTCTCAAGCAAGTAGAAAAGGAAGAACATTCCAACCTCAAAACCAGCAGAAGAAAAGAAATAACCAAATTAGGGCAGAATTAAATGAAATTGAAAACAAAAGAATCATTCAAAAGATCAACAAATCAAAAAATTGGTTTTTTGAAAAGATTAACAAAATTGATAAACCTTTGGCCAACCTAACCAGAAATACAAAAGTAAAACTCTAATATCGTCTATCAGAAATGATAAAGGAGAAATAACAACAGACACTATAGAAATTAAAAAAAAAATCCTCAATGATTACTACAAAAATCTCTATTCCCAGAAATATGAAAATCTGAAGGAAATGGACCAATACCTGGAAGCATGCCACCTTCCTAGACTCAACTAGAAAGAATAGAAATCTTGAATAGACCTATATGATCACTGAAATAGCATCAACAATATAAAATCTCCCCAAAAACGAAAGTCCAGGACCAAATGGCTTCACATCTGAATTCTATCAAACCTTTCAAGAGGAACTAGTACCCATATTATACACCCTTTTCCAAAACATAGAAAAAGAAGGAATACTTCCCGCACATTTTATGAAACAAATATCACCCTGATCCCCAAACCAGGAAAGGATCCAACAAAGAAAGAAAATTATAGACCAATATTATTAATGAATATCGATGCAAAAATATTCAATAAGATCTTAGCAAACAGAATTCAACAACACATCAAAGAAATTATACACCATGATTAAGTTGGTTTTACTCCAGGGTTACAAGTTTGGTTCAACATACATAAATCTGTAACTATAATACATCACATCAAAAAAATAAAAAACAAAGACCATATGATTTTCTCAATTGATGCAGGAAAAGCTTTTGATAATATCCAGCATCCTTTCATGATCAGCACACTTAAGAAAAATAGGCATAGAAGGGACATTTCTTAAACTGATAGAAGCCATCTACAGCAAATCCACAGCTAATATCATATTGAATGGTGTAAAATTGAAAACATTTCCTCTCAGATCAGGAATGAGGCCAGGATGCCCACTGCTATTCAACATAGTAATGGAAGTCTTAGCCATCACAATCAGGCAAGAGAAGGTGAGCAAGTCTATCCAAATAGGATCAGAGGAGATCAAACGCTCACTCTTTGCTGATGACATGATCCTACACCTGGCCTGGAAATCCCAGGCACTCAACTTCAAAACTCTTAGAAGTGATCAAGGAATACAGCAGCATCTCAGGATACAAAATCAATAGTAGCTTTTATATATGTCAACCATAGTGAAGCTGAAACAACAATCAAGGACTCTATTCCTTTTACAATAGTGCTAAAGAAGATGAAATATCTGGGAATTTCCTAACAAATGACGTGAAAGATCTCTATAAGGAAAACTATGAAACTCTGAGAAAAGAAATAGAGGAAAATATTAACAAATGGAAAAACATAACATGCTCATGGCTGGGAAGAATCAACATTGTCAAAGTTACTACCCAAAGCAATCTACAGATTTAATGCAATCCCTATTAAAACATTGTTGTCATTCTTTAAAGAACTTGAAAAAAATAGTACTTTGTTTTATATGGAATCAGAAAAAACCTCAAATAGCAAATACATTACTCAGATATAAGACCAAATCAGGAGGTATCACCTTACCAGACTTCAGGCTATACTACAAATTTATAGTGATCAAAACAGCATGGTACTGGTGCAAAAACAGAGCAGAAGATTTCTGGAACAGAATAGAGAACTGAGAGATAAACCCAGCTACTTATCGTCATTTAGTCTTCAACAAGCCTATCAAAAATATTCAGTAGGGGGATGACTCCCTATTTAACAAATGGGTGAACTGGCTGGTGACCTATAGGAACACTGAAACTGGACCCCCACCTTTCACCATTAACAAAAATTGATTCTCATTAGATAAAAGATTTAAACTTAAGACATGAAACTATAAAAATACTAGAAGAGTGTGTGGGGAAAACACTTGAAGAAATTGGCCTAGGAGAATACTTTATGAGGAGGGCTCTCTGGGCAATTAAAGTAACAACAAAAATACATTACTGGGATCAGATCAAACTAAAAAGCTTTTGCACAGCCAAGAGCACAGTAAGTAAAGCAAACAGACAAACTTCAGAATCGGAGAAAATTTTTGTAGGTTATGCTTCCGACAAAGGTCTGATAACTAGAATCTACAGAGAACTCAAAATATTCAATACAGAAAGAACATATAACACCATTTCTATATGGGCAGGAAACTTCTCTGATGAAGACAGGCGCATGGCCTACAAACACATGAAAAAATGCTCATCATCCTTAATCATCAGAGAAATGCAAATCAAAACCACTTGAGATATAATCTAACTCCAGTAATATTAGTCCACATTACAAAATCCCCAAACTACAGATGTTGGCATGGATGTGGTGAGAAGGGAACACTTCTATACTGCTGGTGGGAATGTAAGCTAATACAACCTTTTTGGAAAGAAGTTTAAAGAACATGCAAGGATCTAAAAGTAGACATTCAATCCTGCAATTCCTCTACTAGATATATACCCAGATGATCAAAAATTATTTTACGACAAAGACATTTGCACCAGAATGTTTATTGCAGCCTAATTCATAATTGCCAAGACATGGAAACAATCCAAGTGCCCATCCACCCATGAATGGATTAACAAATTGTGGTATATGTACACCATGGAATACTATGCAGCCATAAAGAAAGATGGAGACTTCACATCTTTTATGTTTACCTGGATGGAGTTGGGACATACTCTTCTTAGTAAAGTACCTCAAGAATGGGAAAAAAAGTATCCAATGTACTCAATACTACTATGAAATCAATATATAATTACCTACACACTCATATGAATGGCAAAATATAATTATAGTCCAGAAAGTAGAAGGGAAGAGGAGAGAAAGGGGAGTGGAGGAGGGATATGGGAGGAAGGAAGGTATTTGGAGGGGGACCTCACCTAATGTGCATGATGCAATGGTGCATTTCAAACTGTTAAGAAATGAATATAATTGTGATGGATGTGTTATTTAATTTGATGTGAGCATTTCACATTGTATATCAAAGCAGTACCCTTAACCTCATAAATGCATCAATGTACAAAGTTATGATTTAATAAAAAATAATTAAAGGAATAAATTTTTGTTAGAATTCACTAGTGAACACAGATGACTTCACTAGTGGGAGGCCTTTGATTACTGATTCAATCTACTTAATAGAGATTTGTCCAGATTTTCTATTTCTTCTTGAATGCATTTTAGTAATTTCTGTGTTTCTAGGAATTTATCTTCATCTTGGATATCTATTTTTTGGTCAAAAAAATGGTCATAGTATAATCCTTTTTATTTTTATAGAATTGATAGCAATGTTTCCATTTTTTTTTTATTTTTTATTATGGTTATATGAACCAATTTTCTTTTTTTCTTTGTCAGTCTACCTAGAGGTTTATTAATTTTTTTGAAGTATTCAAAGAAGAAACATTAGTCTTCTCAGGATGCCATAACAAAATATCATAGACTGGTGGCTTAAACAACAGTTATTTGTTTTCTCACATTTCTGGAAACTAGAAGTCCATGAATAAAATACCTACAAATTCAGTTTCTGGTGATGAATCTCTCCCTTGCTGGTAGACAGCTGTTTACTTACTGTGTGTCTTCACATGGCTTTCTTCTGTACACCAACAGGGAAGAAAGGAGAGAAAGAGAGATGGAAAGGAGAGAGAAGAGGTAAGCAGGGGAGGAGAAAGAGAGAGAAAGATAGGAAGAAAAGAAATCTTCTTCTTCTCCTCCTCCTCCTCCTCCTTTTTCTTCTTCTTCTTAAGACACTAGCCTTACCAGATTAGGACCATACTTATGATATGTACTTGGGCTCTATTATTTTGTGCATATGTTTCCAGGTGTTAAATCATCTTGATGATTTGATTTCTTTATCAATACACACTATATAATGCCCTTCTCTGTTTCTTTTTACAGTTTTCGAAACAAATGTATTTGTTTGATATTAGCAGAGACATTATCACTTTCTTTTTGTTATCATTTGCATGAAATGTCTTGTTCTATTTTTTGACTTTTGATCTATTTTTTGTCTTTGGACTTAAGGTAAGTCTTATGTAGACAGCATATAGCTGTATATTTTGTTTGAATCCATTTAACTAATCTCCACCATTTGATAGGGGAGTTTAATCAATGTACATTTAAAGTAATTACTGATAAGGAAAGAATAATTTCTGCCACTTTTCTTATTTCCCTTATGTTTAAGCTATTTTTGTGCCTCATTTTCTCCATTGCTGCCTTATTTTGTATTTAGTTGTTTTTTATAGCAAAATATTTCAAGTCCCTTCTCATTTCTTTTTGTGTATAGTCTTTAAGTATTTTCTTTATGGATGCCATAGGGGTTACATTCAGCATTCTAAATTTATAACCATTTAACTTGAATTGATACCAGCTTAATGTCAATAATTTTGTTTTGTGTGTAAAAACTCTGGTTCTACACAGCTCTGGTTCTACCCCTCTTTATGTTATTGTTGTCACAAATGGTATCTTTCTCTTTTTTTGGAGACAGGGTCTTATTCTGCTGCCCAAGGTACTTGAGCTAGACTGCTGTGGTCTCATCATAGCTCACTGCAGCCTTCCACTTCTGGGCTCAAGCAATCTTCTTACCTCAGCTTCCCAGGTAGCTGGGAGGCTACCACCACACCCAGATAAATTTTCTATTTTTTGTAGAGATAGGAACTCCGTTACTCATGCTAGTCTCAGGCTAGTCTCAAACTCCTGGGCTCAAGTTATCTTCTTGCCTCAGTCTCTCAAAATGCTAGAATTATAGCATACCCAGACACATATTACTTCTTTATACATTATGTGCCAAATAACAGATTAATATTTTTTACATATTTATTTTTTAAATTATGTAGTAAATTAGAAGTGGAGGTAGAAACAAAAACTAAATAATACTGGCTTTTATATTTGCCCATGTATCTACCTTTAACAGAGATTATCATTTATTCCTATGTCTTTGAATTAGTGTCTAGAGTCCTTCTATTTCAACCTGATGAACTCCTTTCACTCCTTTCAGCATTTTGTAAGGCAATTCTAGTAGTAGTGCACTCCTTCAGCTTTTGTTTACCTGCAAATGTCTTAATATTTCTTTCATTTTTGAAAAATAGTTTTGCTAGATATATAATTCTTGGTGGATAGTTTTATTTTTTCTGCACTTTAAATGTCACCCCATTGCCCTTGGTAGCCAACATTTCTGATGAGAAGCAGTTATTAATCTTATCAAAGATCCCTTGTACATGATGAATAACTTCTCTCTTGTAACCTTTAAGATTCTCTCTTTTGAAGATGAAATACCTGGGAGTATATCTAACAAAAGACATGAAAGATCTCTATAAAGACAATTATGTAACTTTGAGAAAGGACATAGCAGAAGATAGCAACAAATGGAAGAAAATACCATGTTCATGGGTGGGAAAAATCAACATTGTTAAAATGTCCATACTACCCAAAGCAATCTATAGATTTAATGCTATCCCCTCAAAGCATCAATGCCATACTTTAAAGAACTTGAAAAAAATAATACTTTGATTCATATGGAACCATAAAAAAACCTGACTAGCAAATACAGTTCTTAGAAATAAAAAAAAAATTTGGAGGCATACCTGCCAATTTTCAGGTTATATTACAAGGCTATAGTGATCAAAACAGCATGGTACTGGCACAAAAATAGACACATAAATTTATGGACTAGGATAGAGAATCTAAAGATGAACCCAGCCACATATCATCATTTAATCTTTGATAAGCCTAAAACAGACAGGCAATGGGGAAAAGAATCCTTATTTAACAAATACTGCTAGGAGACCTGGTTATCCACATGTAGAAGTCTGAAATTGGAACCGCACCTCTCACCATTAGTAAAAACTGATTCTCATTGGATACCAGATTTAAATTTAAGACATGAAACAATAAAAATTCTAGAAGAGAGTGTGGGGAAAACACTTGAAGATATTGATTGGTCTGAGCAAAAACTTCATGAGGAAGACCCACTCCTAGTAATTGCAGCAACACCAACCATAAATAACTGGGATTTTATCAAGCTAAAAAGCTTTTGCAGGCCAGAAGTGGTAGCTCACTCCTGTAATCCCAACATTTATGGTGCTGAAGAGGATGGATTGCCTGCATTCACAGGTTCAAGACCACCCTCAGCCAGAGGGAGATCCCATCTCTAAAAAAAAAAAAAAAAGTATGGTGAGCATTGTGGCAGAAGCCTATAGTCCCAGCAACTTGGGAGGCTGAGGCAAAGGACCACTTGAATCCAAGAGTTTGAGGTTGCTGTGAGCTAAGATGCCATGCACTCTACCAGGGTAACCCAGTGAGACTGTGTCTCAAAAATAAATAAATAAATAAATAAATAAATAAATAAATAGTTTTTGCTCAGCTAAGGGTACCACAAAGCAGACAGCCTGTAGAATGGGAGATTTTTTTTATGTTATGAATCTCACAAAGGCCTGATGCCTAAAATCTACAGAGAATTCAAATTAAACAATAAGCAAAGTGCAAACAACCCTCTCTATATGTGGGCAAGAGATTTGAACAGAAACTTCTCCAAGGATGACAGATGAATGGCCAACAAATACATGAGAAAAATGCTCATCGTCTTTAATCATCAGAGAAATGTAAATCAAAACCACTCTAAGATATCACTGAACTCCAGCAAGATTAGTCCACATCACAAAGTCCTAAAACACCAGATGCTGGCGTGGATGTGGAGAGAAGGGAACACTTCCCACTGCTGGTGGGATTGCAAACTAATATAGCCTTTTTGGAGAGAAGTATGGAAAATCCTCAAATATCTAAAAGTAAACCTTCTCTTTGACCCTGCAATCTCATTACTAGATATACACCTAGAAGAACAAAAATCATTTTGCCACAAATACATTTGCACTAGAATGTTTATTTCAGTTCAATTCATAATTGCCAAGACATAGAAACAATCTAAGTGCCCACACCCATGACTGGATCAACAAACTGTGGTATCTGTATATCATGGAATATTATTCAGCCATTAAAAAGATGGATACTTTACATCTTTTATGTTTACTTGGATGGAATTGAAATACATTCTTCTTAGAAAAGTATTGCAAGAATGGAAAAATAAATATCCAGTATACTCCATACTAATATGAAATCAATATATAAACAATTGCATGCTCATAAGAACAACGAAACACTAATATAGTCCAGTTTGGGAGTGGAGGAAAGTGGGGGGGTAGTGAGGACATTTAGCAGGAGGAGAGAGGGCTTAAGGCAGTATCTCACCTAATGTACACATTATGAGAGTGTATAACATGCCCCTTGGGGGACGGGCTCTTCTACAACTGGAACTTTACCCTGGAAGTGAGAACAGTGTAACATAAAAATTGTACCCCTATATTAATTTGATTTAATTAAAATTTTTTTTTAAAGATTCTCTCTTTTGCCTTTTAACAATTTGGTAGTAATGAGTCATAGCATGGACTTTTTTTGAGTTTATGCTTCTTAAGAGTTCAAGGAATTTATCCTTGAGGTTCTTTGATTTCTAGATTCATATCCTTCATTACATTTGTGAAATTTTTGGCTATTACTTTTTAAAATAATTTTATGCCTCTTTTCCCCTCTCTTCTCCCTTTGATACTACCATTATACATATCTTGGTCTCCTTGATGGTCCTCTTGTAAGTCCATTAGGCTGCATTCATTTTATTATTTTTTCTTACTGCTCTCCAAACTCAATAATTTTAATTTTCCTATCTCCATATTCACTGATTCCTTTCCTTTTTCAAATTTGCTGTTGAGCCCCTCTAGTAAAATTTTAATTTTACTTTTCTGCTTCATAATTCTTTTTGGTTCCTTTCTATAATTTATGTCTTTATTTATGTTCACAATGTTCTTAGGTCATTTTTATGATTTCCTTTAGTTCTTGTCCATTTTTTTCTTTAGCTTTTTGAGAATATTCAAGACAATTGTTTTAGTCTCTGTATGGACTTTCTCAGGGACAGATTTATGTCTGTCTATTTTTTCCTTTAAATGGGCCACACTTTCTGGTTTTGTTGTTGTTGTTTTATTTATTTTTTGGCATGGCTTGGGATTTTGTTGTTGTTATTGTTAAAAACTGGACATTTGAATGTTATAGTATGGTAACTCTAGAATCAGAAAATCCTTCTTTCCTAACATTAGCTTTTTTTTTTTTTTTGTAATTGTTGAAGGCTTTAGTTTGTAAAGGAACTTTCCCAAAGTATTTTGGCAAAGATGCTATTCCTTGTCATGCATAATCACTGAACTCTTTGTTTCTTTAAAGCACATTCTCCTAATATTTTGACAAAGATTTCTTTGCATGCCAGGAACTTAAAAGAACCTCCCCCAACAATAAAACTGTATATCTTTTCTAGCATATTACAGATTGATTCTGTACTAGAGTATCCCAACACTTATACAGGACTGTACTGATCTTAGAGACTATCCCTTCATGTGAAAGTTTAGGGTCCTCTTATGTCTTTTTTGATCATGTGTCTTATCCTGGGCACATGCATGGTCTTAAAAATTCTCCTGTATTCATATACTTTTGAATGTCCTAATTTCCCAAATACTACCCCCTGCTTTTTCTCTCTAGGTATAGGTGTTATGTTATATGTCTCAACCATAATCTTTTCCCTCTGGAATCTGCAGGATGTTAACTTGTCTTGCAGAATTTTTGAGCAGTGTTTGCCACTTTTCTGGCTTGAATTCCAAATTAGAGGAAACAGAAACAAGTATTTTCCATCAGTTCTTTAGGTAACACCCAGAGAAATTAGAATAAATAGATAAAATAGCTTGAAAATAAAGTCTACTCTGCTGCCCTAGATCCAGGGACCAGCAGATCACATTGAAAATTTGTCTGCTGTCACTCGAAGACTATGTCCATGACAGGGAGGGGCTGGGTCAAGGGGAGGTAAAAATGGGACCAACATTTTTATTGTTTTCAGGTTACCTTTTTCTTGATTTATGGCTTGTTTGTGGGAAACAATTGACCATTTCTAGAGCGCTGACAAAGTTGGTTCTGACACTGTCTGCTTGCTTTTTGATGTTTCTGTGGAGGAATAATAGTTAGGAACTAATATCTCCATTACTTTGCTGACATACCTTAGTAAACTCCCTATAAATCTCTTTGATTATATATATTACACCCTATTCTTGTTGGCATTCCATCTTTGTTGCCCCAGGAGTACAGTAATCTGTTGGTCATTGCTATGATCCTCACTGGGGACCCTAGTGTCATTGGTCATTAGTTGGGAACTAATATCTCCATTACTTTGCTGACATACCTTGACAAATCCCTTTTTTGATTATATATTACACTCTATTCTTGTTAGCATCCCATCTTTGTTGCCCTAGGAGTACAGTAATCTATTGGTCATTGCTGCAATCCTCACTGGGGACCCCAGTGTCATTGTCATAGCAAGGATTCCTCTTATTCTTCCTGGTCTACACCTGAATTCTCAGCAATTAGTCATCCTCATTGCCTCAGTGAGAAAATTTCCTCCACATCCTCCTTGGTGAATAAGATTGGCTGAAGGGTTCTTGAGACTTAGTGCAAATCCATTCTAGTACATTGACTTCTCTGAATATTTGATTCAGCCTTTATCACTCTGTTAAAGAAGTTTGGCATTTCTATCATTTTTTTCCAGGCTTCCAGAATCCATCCAAATGGTATATTAAAACCAATTTTAGGCACCTATCTGGGGGTAACTTAATCAGCTCAGGCTGCTATAACAAAATACCATAGAATAGTGACTTAAGCAACAGACATTTATTTCTCACAGTTCTGAAGTCTGAGAAGTCTAAGATCACTGGAAGAAACAGTGTCTCATGGGGATTCTCTTTCTCCATACATGCTGCTATTCTCACTGTGTGCTCACATGGCCTTTCCATTGTGCCTGTACAAATGGGAAAAGCACTCTGTTTTCCTCTCTTTTAAGGGCACTAATCCTACTTTGAGAGCCTCACTCTCACAATCTCATCTATGCCAAATTGCCTCCCAAATGGCCCATCTCAAAATACCATCACTTTGGGGATTAGAATTTCAACATACACATTTGGGAGGTCATAAACATTAAATCCATAATAAAGGGTAAATCCTGAGCCACATCCTTGACCCAGGCAAGTGCTCTTAAATATGAGCAAACTCTCCCTTCTCCAGTTTTCTATTCTGCACCCTGACTTCTCAGGCAGCATTTTCCAGGTTCTGCATCTTTTTTGATGAATAATTCCTTTTCTCCCTGTAGAGACAGTATTTCCCTGTTGGGTCATATTGGGACTCAAGTATCATTTTTTATTTACTAGCTGAGAAGAAAAGGGAGAGAGGATCTCGAGAAAGGCATTCATTTCAGGGAAGACACATGTATGGTATTCAGGCAAGCAGAGGTTACTACGTGCCTGTAGGCTGGCTCTCTTTCAGGGGGGCAGATTCAGGGGAATATGGGGTTCAATGTTGTTGAGCACATCCATCACAGTATCTTTCTCCCAGGCGTGGTCTGCAGAATAATGGCCCCCAAAGATTTCTACACCCAACCCTTGGATCTTGTGAATATGCTACCTTGTGTGGCAAAGAGAAATTTGCAGATGTGATGAAGGGCACAGACCATAAATAGGACATTAATTTAGATTCCCCCTTGGGCCCAATCTAATCGTTCCCTAAGAGCAAAAGAAACCTATCCTAGTAGAGGTTGAGGATGTGTTAGAAGAGAAATTCAGAGAAATTTGTAGTCTAAGAGGGTTTGAAGTGCCATTGCTAGAGGCAGTCAGGCTTCTAGGAAAGATTTGAGAGCAAACTTGGGTCTGGAAATGAAAATTCATAGGGCTTATGTGATAAAACAAGTGATACAACGTATGTGCACATAAATGCATATACACACGTGCATGATTATATGCTGTGCACATACATATATAATATACATATGGCGTGCAAACATGTATGCATATACACACATGCATGAACACAGAGACATACATATACATGAATATGTGCACACATTCATGAATGCAAACATAATATAAGCACATACAATACCCATACATCATTGTGAAAGTTTTGAGATACACAAAACTCAAGAAACATAAATTCTGCATAAACGAAAATGATGAAGCCCTCCCAGCAACACCAATAAGCCTAACAAGGTGCAACTTAGGCAGGTGAATCAGAAAGGATGCTGTTGATGGTGTTTCTTTGAAGTGAAATCATGCATAACACATTTTGTCTCAAAACTCTTGTAGTGACCTGCATACTACATTCATACATATACATATACAGATAGACATACACATATCTATGTACACACATGCCCATACACACACATATTTATATCCACCCAAATATGCACATACATACATACATGCATACATACTTACATACATTCGCACATGTACAAATAGATGCACACATAATGTACACACATACATATGCACACAAGCATTTGCATACACATTCATACATGTACACATAATATACACAGACCTGTATATGTATAAAGACAGACAGACCAATGCCTCTTGTCACCCTCATCATCTTCTCTATCCCCTCCCTCTGTGGCTCACCAATGTTGAGCTATCAGCCTTATTTCTCTCAGTTCTGACAAGCCTGGGATGAATTTATTGCTGTCTTATAGGTGAGAAAACCCACAAGGCCCCATGAGGCCAAATGCTTGGGATCAAACAGCCATACAGGGTCAGAGTCAGGATTTGGTTTGGGGTGTGAGTCTACTGCCAATCCAACACTCTAACCCCCACAGCTCCATTCGAGACTGAGGGATGATAAGTTCTTCAGCTAATCCTTTCACAAGCGACCTGAGGGGGGGATCTTGGAGCTTCACTGTGTGCTTGGCTCTGTAGACAGATAGCCTCTTCTTCAGAGGACAGAAGAAGCTTCCTCTGAGCTTTGAGGACAGAAACTGCACAGGACAGACACAGGCAGCAGGCACTGACAACAGATTTGTTGCAGGTATGAGTGGTGTTCTTGGACTTGCTTAAGCTGTTGGGGAGATGTGACTTGAAACACAAATGTACATTCATAATTATCAGGCATATGCAAATCAAATCACAGTGAGATATCACTTTAATTAGAATGGCTATTATCAAAAAGAAAAAAGGTAATAAGTGCTGGCAAGGATATTGGGAAAAGGCACTCCTTGCTGGTGGCATTATAAACTGGTATAGCCACTATGGAAAATAGTATGGAAGTTCCTCAGAAAATGAAAACCAGAACTACCATATGATCCAGCAATTCCACTATTGGGCATATATCCAAAGGAAATGAAATCAGTATGTAGAAAAATACATAATATCTGCACTCCCATGTTAATTATAGCACTATTCACAATAGCCAAGATATAGAATCAACCTAAGTATCCATCAAAGGATGAATGGATAAAGAAAATGGGGTATATACACACCATGGAATATTATTCAGCCATAAAAATAATGAAATCCTATCATTTGTGACAACATGGAAAATCTGGAGGACATTCTGTTAAGTGAAAAACACTGAAAGACTAATGCCACATGATCTCATTCAACTCTGGAAACTAAAAAAAAAAAAGTTGATATCATAGAAGCAGAGAGCAGAACTCAGAGAGAGGGGAAGAAGAGGATGGAGAGAGTTTGGTGAACAGGTATAAAGTTACAGCTAGACAGGAGAAATAAATTCTGGTGTTCCATGGTACAATAGAGCAACTATAGTTAACAATGAAGTATTGTATGTTAAAAAATAGCTGGAAAAGAAGCTTTTGAATGTTCTCACTACAAAGAAATAATAAATAAATGCATAAAGTGATGAATACATAACTACCCTGATTGGATCATTATACAAAGTATGTATGTATTGAAATTGTACCTCATAAATATGTACAATTACAATGTGTCAATTAAGAATAAATAAGTAAATAAATATTTTAAAGAATATGTAATTAAAATCCTTAAAATCCAATCTGATATTTACCTTTTATGGAAGCATATGGACCATGTACATAGAATGTAACTACTGGTATAGTTGAGTTTTAATCTTCATGCTATTTTTTGCTTTTTATTTATAGCCTGATCCATATTTCTTTTCTCTTGTTTCTTTGAATTGATTATTTAGCCATTTCATTTTTCCACTACTATTCTGAAAATTATATAACCTGTTTTTCTTTTGAGATAACTTTAGAAATTACAATGTGCATTACTTCTCAAAGTCTAACATTAATGAATACTTTTATTCTTTGCAAATAATACTAAATTCTTACAACATTTTATATACATCAATCTAATATTAACTCTTCCTCTAGCACAAATGATAATGGTATTTATGTGCTCACATAGTTCCTGTATTGTTTCAGTAGGCACTTTGTATTTTAAAAAACCTATTTTATAATTGTGAACTATACTGAACATAGATAAGTACAGGTAATTGATAAATATATTTTTAAAAATATTACTAAAATGAACACTCAAGCATCACTAAACCTGCAAAATAAAGCATTAAAAATCCTTAGGGGCAGCGTCTATGGCTCATCGAGTAGGGCACTGGCCCCATATACCGAAGGTGGTGGGTTCAAACCCAGCCTCGGCCTAACTGCAAAACAGAAAAATAGCCGGGCATTGTGGCTGGCACCTGTAGTCCCAGCTACTCGGAAGGCTGAGGCAAGAGAATCACCTAAGCCCAGGAGTTGGAGGTTGCTGTGAGCTGTGTGACATCACGGCACTCTACCGAGGGTGATAAAGTAAAACTCTGTCTCTACAAAAAAAAAAAAAAATCCTTAGGAAAAAAACCAAACCCACCCTCATCCTCTCTTGGCAAGGACAGATGTAGGGTTGGAGGTTTAAGGCATTGGGCAGCATTGGGAGGTGCTCCCAGGGCATAAGACACTGGGTGGGGCACAAGGAAGCTACCAGGAGGGGCCCCCAGGGCCTGCTGACCCCTCACTCAAGTAGGCAAGTTCTGGTGCTGGAGCCCTCAGGACATCACTTCCAGGTTTGCTCCAGTTCACTAAAGTGAGTCCTGAAGGAAAACCTGAAATTGTCTTAATTTTCAGTTTTCTTGTTATCTGCTCACAGGTGTGGCCAGGGGTCCAGAAGGGTCTCCATGAGGAACTAGCTCTCTGAATTCCAGAGCCCAGGAAGTATGGGCCAGCTCTCGTGAGGTGGACAGGTAACCAGAGCCAGAAGTGTTCTTGATCTGAAGGGCCTGCTCCTGGCTATGTCTGCAAAGTCCAGGGCTTTGGCTCCTCTGCTAGGGCCCCCCACAACTGGGCACTGCATCACCCCGCAGCAGCACTGTGGCTCCCCTGCTCGCAGGCCCTTCCGAGTCCAGCACTCCTGCCTGCAGGGCCCGCCGCCACCCAGCACCTCCATATCTCACAGGGCTGGGCCTGAGAAATATCATATGAACCCTGATGGTCGAGTTCTTAACCCACAGACAAAGCCCGGCCTGGGCAGGGCAGGCAAGACACAGCCCTCAGGAGCCATGTTCAGGTATAGGGTAGGGAGTGACCCTAGAACATAGGCAAATTCCTTGGGGAGGGGAGTGGAGAAAAAATAAACGGGTCCCTGAGAAGGGCAGACCTGGGGGCAATGAGGAAGGGGTGTCATCTGGGTTCACAGCAGGTAGGGGCACCTCTCTATATGGCTGTCCCCACCCTTCCTGTCTGTCTCCAGTGATGAAGTTGAATCAACTGTTGCCTCCATTTTCCTCGCAGCGGGCATTTGAGACCCCCCTTCGCCTCTTGTAATGCAGTGTTGGCCTCACACTCCTTTTTCCAGGTCCCTATCCTCCCATCCCACCCACCACTCCTATTCTCCAACCACTCCTGGTTTCATTCCCTGTGGCTGTGCTCTTATGGTCTCTCTGCCTGGACTGTCATTCTTGCTGTCTCCAAGTAGTCAGTTCCTATTGCTCTTCTTAGACTCTGCTCAAATGTCACCACCTCTATGCAGCTTGCCCTGACCTTCTTTTACTCCCACTTAAAGACAATGGTCCCTCTTGTGAACCCTCCCATGTATACTTTATTCATCTTCCACTGCTGCAGTCCCCCCTGCCTCTGAATCCCCAGAGTAGAAAAGAAAGGAAGTACAGGTAGGCCATTTGCTGGGCATGTGTGAGGGGGAATTGGAGGGTGAGAGACAGAGATGGACATGGGGTGGGGGGGAGAAAGAGCAAGAGCCAGAGACAGAGAGACATAGAGAGACAGAGAGAAAAAAATGAAGAGAAGTGCAGAGACAGAGACAGATAAAAGACAGAAAGACAGAAAGAGACAGAAAGAAAGATGGAGAAAAACATGGAAAGAAGACAGAGAGGGAGACTGAGAGAAAGAGATAGATGGAGAACAAAGAAAATGTCAGACAAAGAAAGACAGAGAGACAAAGAGATTTAAAGACAGAAAATCAGACAAGGAGAGAAAATCAGAGACACACACACACAGAAACCCAGGCCAAGATAACAAAGTTTAAAAAAGACAAACAGATCCAGAAAGGGGAAGAGAGAAAGAAAAAGGAGAAAAAGAAGAGATAGGGTGAGACAAAGGGAGGCAGAGTAAAAGAAAGGAATAGAAAGGAGAAAGAGGGAGAGAAACCTTTGAGAAGAGGGGAAGGAGAGGCGGGGGAGGGGGAGAAGGGGGCCAGCTTGACTAGGGTGTCTCCCAGGGACCCTGACCCCACCGCAGGCGGCCCAGCCCGGTTCACCTCCCAGCTGAGCTCAGGTTTCAGGGCTTGGAGCGCAGGCAGCTTCAGTAACGAATGCATGTGTAATGCATTATGAAGAAAGCCTTAAAAAGCCCTCGTTTATCGCTGTTTACATTATGTGATTGAGGGGAGAATTTGCCAAGACCAAAGGTTACTGCTGGTGTTTCTGTGACGAATATTACCTCAAACTAAAGCAATTAGCTTCAAGGAACCATGAGTTGTCTTTGGGAGGGTTTTCAAGAGTGAACCCCGTAATGTGTCCTGATGGATTTCGACGCTACCAAGTCTACTCCCAGCGCAAGCTGCATGAGGTATGATGTTCCTTCACGCGCACAGACTTTCTGTGTGAGCTGGGCCCAGCCACCTGGCCATGCTGGGCCTTGGTTTCCCTTTCTATAGAATGGAGAGGGGCCTACTTAGGCTGGACCCAGACATTCCAGAGCTCCCCATGGCCCTGTGCAGTTTATTTCCATTGGTTTTTGCTCCCTGAGCATATGCCTTTGGCTTTTCTTCCTGAAGGTGTTTTTGTTCACAGTTTGGCTGACCATATCTTTTCTTGAGACAATTATGGAAATTACCTGAGTGGTAATTAGTGAATGGTAATTAGTAAATGCTCTCCTTTCTTCCAAGGAGGACAGACCTAAGAAATCTGCTGGTGGTCCCCTCTTCTCCCTGGCTTCTGAGGCTGGGAGGCCTTGCACACCCTCAAACCTGACTAGGCATGCCTCAGTTTCCCAACCTGTAAGCAGAGTGATGATGGTACCTACATCATGTGAGTCTGTGAGGAGGGTGCCAAGAGTTTACAATAGTTCTTGGGATGCAAATGTCATGAGGTAAATGTTGTGCCCTAGCTGCTAGGCCACCTCCAACCCCAGGCCACAATTATTAGCTCAGCCAGTCAGACTACCCCAAGGTTTAGGAATCCGGAGGGACTGGCCAGTGTAGCTGAGAGAACCAAAAGAACTCTGCTCCTGGGGTCTCACCTCCTGCCATCAGCTCCCTACTTGCTGTCCCAGGTACTTTGCAAACCAACCAACTGAAGTCACAAAGGTATTGCTGCCTCACCCCCCATTCCAGTGCATCCCTGCCTTGCAGTAAGCTGAGGTCCCAGCATGGCACATGGGTTGAAGATACCAGCCCCTGCCAGGGTAAGCCAAGAGCTTCACTGATCTTAAATTGACAGATTGCAGTTAAGTGGCCAGGATCCACCTACTCCGCCCTCTTACTTTCTGTTGGTACCAAGGAGGTCTTTTTGCTCTTTGGGTTCCTTATTGGTCCCTCCCTAATAGGGTTATGGAAAGAATGTAGTGCAGTGGTTCTTAACCTTCCTGCGCAATGTATTTTCATTGTTGAAAGGGGGTCGCAACCCACAGGTTGAGAACTGCTGATGTGGTGGATTCTATAGCAGGGCACCCAGAAGTAGGTATGGAGCAGGCTGTGCACAGTGACATCCATTAGCATTTAAGCATCAGGGGCCATAGGGATCAGGATATGCAGGGAAGATGAAGCCACCAGGGAGTGAGTGCTGGTGGGGAAAACCCACCCAAAGGAGTACACTAACACTGCAGGATCCGGAAACACCCTTAGATACTAGGGTTCAGGCTATCCAGCTGGGTGTGGAGAGAGGTTTAACTATCTGCCCTCTTCCCTCCAGAAGGGGCTCATGGGTTCCTATGTGCAGAGGGCCCAAGGCAGCTTCCTCAGCCATATTCCTTATTCTTTTTTTTTTTTTTTTATTAAATCATAGCTGCGTACATTAGTGCAATCAAGGGGTACAATGTGCTGGTTTCATATACAAACTGAAATGTTTTCATCAACTGTTTAACATACCCTTCATGGCTTTTTCTTAGTTATTGTATGAAGACATTTGTATTCTGCATTTAGTAAGCTTTGCCTGTACCCTTCTAAGATGCACCATAGGTGTGGCCCCACCAATTATCCACCCTCCACTCCAACCTCCCCCCTCCCCTTCCTTCCCATATTCTTGTGCTATAGTTGGGTAATAGCCTTCATATGAGACCTTTAAATTAGCTTCATAGTAGAGCTGAGTACATTGGATACTTTTTCTTCCATTCTTGAGATACTTTGCTAAGAAGAATATGTTCCAGCTCCATCCATGTAAACACGAAAGAGGTAAAGTCTCCATCTTTCTTTAAGGCTGCATAATATTCCATGGTGTACATGTA
>CAUYON010071091.1:0-11665 GCA_963573935.1 Arctocebus calabarensis | reverse complement strand
CAGAAGAGATCAAACTTTCACTCTTCGCAGATGATATGATTGTATATCTGGAAAACACCAGGGATTCTAATACAAAACTTTTAGAAGTGATCAAGGAATACAGCAATGTCTCAGGCTACAAAATCAACACCCATAAATCTGTAGCCTTTATATATACCAACAATAGCCAAGCCAAAAAAACAGTCAAGGACGCTATTCCTTTCACAGTAGTGCCAAAGAAGATGAAATACTTGGGAGTTTACCTAACAAAGGATGTGAAAGAGCTCTATAAAGAGAACTATGAAACTTTAAGAAAAGAAATAGCTGAAAATGTTAACAAGTGGAAAAACACACCATGCTCATAGCTAGGAAGAATCAACATTGTTAAAATGTCTATACTACCCAAAGCAATATATAATTTTAATGCAATTCCTATCAAAGCTCCATTGTCATATTTTAAAGATCTCAAAAAGATAATACTTCGTTTTATATGGAATCAGAAAAAACCTCAAATAGCCAAGACATTACTCAGAAATAAAAACAAAGCAGGAGGAATCATGCTACCAGACCTGCGACCCTACTATAAACCGATAGTGATCAAAGTAGCATTGTACTGGCACAAAAACAGAGAGGTAGATGTTTGGATCAGAATAGAGAACCAAGAGATGAATCCAGCTACTTACCGTTACTTGATCTTTGACAAGCCAATTATAAACAATCAGTGGGGAAAAGATTCCCTATTTAACAAATGGTGCTGGACGAACTGGATGGCAACCTGTAGAAGACTAAAACTGGACCCACACCTCTCACCATTAACTAAGGTAGACTCTCACTGGATTAAAGATTTAAACTTAAGACATGAAACTATCAAAATATTAGGAGAAAGTGCAGGGGAAACTCTTGAAGGAATTGGCTTGGGTGAATATTTTATGAGGAGGACTCCCCAGGAAATTGAAGCAGTATCAAAAATACACTACTGGTACCTGATCAAACTAAAAAGCTTCTGTACAGCCAAGAACATAGTAAATATAGCAAGCAGACAGCCCTCAGAATGGGAGAAAATATTTGCAAGTTATGCCTCCGACAAAGGCTTAATAACCAGAATCCACAGAGAACTCCAACGTATTAGCAAGAAAAGAGCAAGTGATCCCAACTCAGGGTGGGAAAAGGACTTGAAGAGAAACTTCTCCAAAGAAGACAGGCGCACGGCCTACAGACACATGAAAAAATGCTCACCATCCTTAATCATCAGAGAGATGCAAATCAAAATTACTTTGAGATATCACCTAACTCCAGTGAGATTAGCCCACATGACAAAATCCCAAAACCAGAGATGTTGGCATGGATGTGGAGAAAAGAGAACACTTCTACACTGCTGGTGGGAATGCACACTTTTGGAAAGATGTTTGGAGAGTACTTAGAGATCTAAAAATAGACCTTCCCATCGACTCTATAATTCCTTTACTAGGACTATTTCTACAACAAAGACATCTATACCAGAATGTTTATTGCAGCCCAATTCATAATTGCTAAGTCATGGAAGAAGCCCAAGTACCCATTGATCACGAATGGATTAATAAATTGTGGTATATGTATACCATGGAATACTATGCAACCTTAAAGAAAGATGGAGACTTTACCTCTTTCATGTTTACGTGGGTAGAGCTGGAACATATTCTTCTTAGCAAAGTATCTCAAGAATGGAAGAAAAAGTATCCAATGTACTCAGCCCTACTATGAAGCTAATTTAAAGGTTTCATATGAAGGCTATACCCCAACTATAGCACAAGAATATGGGAAGGGAGGGGAGAGAGGAGGTTGGGGTGAAGGAACAGTAATTGGTGGGGCCACACCTATGGTGCATCTTAGAAGGGTACAGGTGAAACTTACTAAATGCAGAATACAAATGTATTCATTCAATAACTAAGAAAATTCCATGAAAGGTATGTTAAACAGTTTGATGAAAACATTTCAGATTGTATATGAAACCAGCACATTGTACCCTTTGATTGCACTAATGTATGCAGCTATGATTTAATAAAAAAAAAGAAAATATTTCAAATTGTATATAAAACCAGCACATTGTACCCCATGATTGCATTAATGTACACAGCTATGATTTAATAAAAAAAAAACAAAAACAAAAAAACAAAAAACCGGGAACAAATACAATTCACACCACTGCATGAGGCCTGCGGGCCGTAGTTTGAGGACCACTGATTTAGAACATACAACTATTAAAAGGTAACACTTTAAATACTATTAAAATACATGAAACCTAGGTATAAATCAACAAAGGATATAAAACATCTTCATGGATAAACACTTTATTTAAAGCTATTAAAGGTTTACACTAATTTAGAAAGATAATATGTTCATGGATAAGCCAACTTAAATATAAAAAGATATCACTTCTCCCCTAACTGACCAATAAGGAAAGTGTGGCTCTAATCCATCTCAATTGGTGATTTCATAGGTCTTGTTAAGTTGATTCTACATTTGTGTAAATACTATAGCCAAGACATTCTTGAAGAAGAACAAAAGTGGAGAAGGGATTACCCTGCAAGATAAAAAAGACTTAGTACTGTGTTCTCCAAATCCTTCCAGGTAAAAACAAAAGGTATAAAGTCTCCATCTTTCTTTATGGCTGAATGATGTTCCATGGTATACATTTATCCATTCATGAGTTGAAAGACTCAACCACAAACTTGTACTTTACCTAACAAATGCAAACAATGTAACCTAATTGTACGCACACTTATATTAATCTGAAGACTAAAAAATTGTACAAACACTAATTTTAAAGTGATTGTAATTAAAAGAGTGATGTTTGTGCAAGAATAGACCAACAGAACTGACAAGAGAGCTCAGAAACAGACCCATACACATATGAATTTGCAGACTAAGAGAAAAATGCAGTCAATCTAAATGCTAACACAAGTGAGTATTCATATGTAGAGAAAGAAAATGTTTCCATACCTACTTCACACTATACACAAAGATAATTCCAGACGGATCAAGGACTTAAATGTAAAGCATAAAACATTAAAGGGTTTATAGTAAGACAATATCTTTATGACCTCAAGATAAAGAAAAATGCTCTAAGCAAGTCACAAAACGTGCAAAACTTAAAGGAAAACATAGACAACAGTAGCTTAGTCTTAAAATTAAGACTTTCTATTCATAAGAAAAAGAAATCTTTTTTTTTTTTTTGAGACAGAGCCTCAAGCTGTCATCCTGGATAGAGTGCTGTGGCATCACAGCTCACAGCAACCTCCAATTCCTAGGCTCAAGCAAGTCTCTTGCCTCTGCCTCCCAAGTAGCTGGGACTACAGGCTCCTGCCACAACACCCAGCCATTTTTTGGTTGCAGCCGTCATTGTTGTTTGGTGGGCCTGGGCTGGATTCGAACCCACCTGGGATGGATTCATACCCACCAGCTCAGGTGTATGTGGCTGGCGCCTTAGCTCGTTGAGCCACAGATGCCGAGTCAGAAGAAGAAATCTTTTTTAGGAGAAGATATTTGTAGCATATAAAATGACAAAAGATTAGTAGCCATAATATAAAATGAAATTCTACAAGTCAATAAGAAAAAAAAATAACTAAATAGAAAAATGGGCAAAGATAATGAATATTCCTATAATGGAAGAAAGAATACAAATACTCCAATTATCACAAAAGATGATTAACCTCATTACTAGTTAAGAAATTGAAAAGGAACTTTAAATAGATACAATTTCTCACCACTAAATTTGCAAAAATTAAAGTCTGGCAATACCAAATATTTTTGAAAAGGTGGAGCTACAGGTCATTGCAAGGGACACTGACGATTTTGAGAAGAGCAGTCTGGTGGACGGCGTGAGTGAAAGCCGTGATCATGGATTTGAGAGACCATGAGAGGAAAGGAACAGGGGTCAGAGAGTGTAGATGACACAAAGAAAAGGATTAGTGCCCGGTGGAAGAAGTCAGGTCAAATATTATTTTTTGCAGTTTTTGGCCGGGGCTAGGTTTGAACCCACCACCTCCGGTATATGGGGCCGTCACCCTACTCCTTTGAGCCACAAGTGCTGCCCCCAAGGTCAAACATTTTTATTTGGGTTTTTCCTCCTCTTCAGATGGGAAAAAAAGTAGATAGGGAAAATTCTTGATGCAAGAGAGAAGTAAGAACTCGTGGGGTGATCTCTTGAGCAGATAAGAGGGGACGAGATGAAGGAGGAGTGGAGGAAGGGACTTCAGACAGCAGCATGGACAGTTCACCTGGAGGAAGGGGGAAAACACAGAGGCGCAGGTGTAGGAGCGGACAGGTGGGCAGGTGTGGCATAAGAGTCGGTAGAAGCCCCTCTGATGCTTCTACTTTCTCAAGAGGAGTAGGAAGCAAGACCATCAGCTAAGAGGCTAGGAGGGAAGATGCTCGGGATCTGGGAATAGAAAAGTGTGGGATTCTTATCCAAAAAAGTGAGAGAGTGAAAGGATTAGGGAAGTTCATTACACCTGTCCCCGAGCATCAAAGACCCATTTGAGATTTGTGGTCATGAACTTCAGGTGAGACCCGTCGGCAAGGCTGTGTATTTTGTTCCCCCGCCATATTTAACCACATGAGAGCAGGTATAAGGGAAACAGAAATTTCCATTTAGCCAAGATCCTTTCTCTATGACAAATGGAGAGAGAAGAGAGTTGAGAACGTACTAAGGGAGTGAGTGTAATGATTAACCATGGAGTTCAAGCGGGGGAGGTGAGGAAAGAAGATGCCAAGTGGGTGAGGAGGGGTGAAAAGTGGTAGGATCAACAGATGGAAGGTTCTGGAAGGTTCAACTAAGGGTTGTTGGCATTGGGACTGGAGGGAGAGAACTGGAGCGATTAAAGGTGGCAGTCAGAGTGGGATGTGTGCAAACGAGGTTGTGAGTAGTTGCCACTATTGGTTATAAATGTACCTAAGAAAAAGAAGTAAGGTAGAATGGAAGACGGTCTTTAATGCAGAGGAATTCAGGGAACCGGGAGTCTAGGAAGATGGAAGAATCAACTTAGGTAAATCTACACAAATTAAGAGGGGCATAGGTTTTAGAGAATGACAGTGCACCTGGAGTTGCAATAGCCCACAAATCAGGAGGCTCCTGCCCGGCTTCTCAGTCAAGTGGTGTGAGGGCTGTGAGGAAATGCATTGACCACTTAAGAACGCTCCAGGGGAAGCAGTAAATGCAGGGAAAATGCACAAAGCCTTGTTTGAAAACATGTCAGTTCACCCTTTAAAATGAAATTGCTACCAGTCTCCCTTGAACAGCTCAAGATCTATAGACTTTACTGATTAATTCTTGAGACATATATATTTTCTCAATTATCAGTCATTAGTCATTCAACAAATTTCTATTCAGCGCATATGTAACAAATATTTGCTTAGGTGCTTAAAATTCATCAACGGGAACAAAACAAATATCCCTGCCCTTCCAGAGCTTATTTTCCAAGCCTATTTATTTTCTTTTCAATTTTGTGCAGAAATCAGAGGTGTGAACCATTTTGCTTTTGTGGTAAATTATCTTGCTCCATGTACACTGAGAAACTTGGAGCCAGTTAAAGAGAAAATAAAAACTAAGGTGCCAAAGACTGAGCCCTGAGTGGGAAAATTCCCTGCCAAGCAGGAAAGCCAGTCCAGGGCAGGCCTAGGTAGCTCCCAGGGATGAGAAGTGAGGGAGGTCTTTGAAAGCCTATCTTAGTTCATTTTGTGCTGCTATAACAGAATCCCTGAGAATGGGAGATTTATACAGAACAGAAATGTATTTCTCACAGTTCTGGAGGCCGGGAAGTCTAAGGCTGGAGGGCTGGTGTCTGGTGAGGGCCTCCTGCTGTGCCACCTCAGGGCGGAGGGGGGCCAAGGGCAAGTGTGCAAGACTCAGGGGGAGGGGGCTGAACTTAGCCTTTTCATGAGGAGTGGGCTCACCATAAGTAATTCATTCCAATATTAATCTGATCACAAGGGCAGAGACCTCGGGACCCGATCACCTCTTGAGGGTCTTGCCTCTGTACTGTCACCTGGCAATTAAATTTCAACTTGAGTTTTAGAACCACATCAGACCAGGAATGGCTTCGTCTCATGTCACAAGGCCAGGCCCTAGGTCTCTGTGTGCTGTTGACTGACTGGTGAGGTCTGGGTTTGTCATTCAGGTGGACAGCAGCTGGCTGGAGGGGGTCACCTTTAAACATAGAGTGCCCTTCCCAGCATCACGTGTCCAGCTGCCTCTGCAGGTGTGTGACCTGCTCGAGTTAGGTTTGTCCAGGGGTAGTGTGGGTAGAATGATGGCTGGATCAGAGATGATTGATCTAAGGTCTTGACATGATTTATAGCGGTTTCCTTGGGCTGTTGAAACCATGTGTGACAGACCAGGTGGCTTAGAGTACCAGAAACGTATTGTCTGACAGTTCCCGAAGGCCAGAAATTTTCAAAGGGGCTCTGACACCTGCAGGGGAATCCTTCCTGGCCTCTTCTTAGTGTCTGCTGGTTTGGTGGCAGGCTTTGGCATTCCTGACTTGTAAATACAGGGTGTCCCAAAAGTCTCCCCTGAAGTTGCCATACGTAGGGAAAATGGGAAATAGTGGCTAAATGTACCTTTATTGACAAAATATTTATTACCGAATTTTACAAAAAGGTAATTGCCATAGAGAATGTTTTGTAAGTATTTTGCAAAATATGTCCACATTTCCCCCTTCTCTAAAGCTGAATTCAGTCATACTGAATTAGGGCCCACCCTACTGACCTTATTTTAACTTGATTCCCTCTGTAAAAGCTCTATTTCCAGGTAAGACCACATTCTGAGATCCTAGGGGTGAAGACATCAAAATATCTCTTTTTTTGAGGACCTAATTCAAACCATGACACAATCTCAGTCCCTACTGATGTGTCTAATCCCCAGACACACTGCATTTTCCTTTCCACTTCTCATCCTTTCAAACCTCCACAGCTGACAATGTGGTGAGTTCTACGCCCCCACACCACCCACCAGGTACTGGCTTGTCCCCTGCCTTGACCCACACACTGAGGCTCAAACATCCCTTCCTCAAAATTGTCATCTGGAGACTCGGCCTTTAAAGAGGTGATGAGGTTCATCTGAGGCCGTAGGATGGGTTCTACTTCAATCTGATTGGTGTCCTTATGCAAAGAGGAAATTAGGACACCAAGAGAGACACCAGGAAGGTGCACAGAGGAAAGGCCATGTGACAACACAGGCAGACAGACAGACAGACGGTGACTGCCAGCCAAGAAGAGGGAGCTCAGGAGAAACCAAACCTGCCAGGCCTGATCTTTGTCTTGAGAAAATAACTTCCTGTTTTTGAAGCCCCCAGTCTGTTTGTTACAGCAGCGTGAGCTGACTAATACGCTGGGACTGCCCCTCCCCCTCCATTCAGCCGTGCTCTGGAAGGCAGTGTGTAAAGCCACATGGTGGTTTCCAACCTCAGATCGAGGGGGTAGCCATGGGTGCCCAGAGAGGGTTTGTTATGCTCCTGAGAGCTGCCCGGCCAGGCCCCTGATGCCCACAGCACCAGGCAGTGAGTAAGGGGCTCCATGGAAGCAGAGGGAGGGAGGGTTGCTGGCAGTGAGCTTGTTCCCGGTGCAGGGACTGGAAAAAAGGGTCATGAGAACACGGGGCTGCTTGCCTGGGAAACAGCTCCACTGAAGAGCCCAGTTCAGACTTGAAGTTCTCGTTCATTTCAACAGGTCCAGATATGGAGACAGCAGGAAGGCACCCTTCCCTCTCCTGCGCCCTCCACGTTATCACTCGCACTTTCTTTGATTCTCCCGCCTCCTTGGATTTTTCCTGAATGCAACCTCCTTTCCTTCGTGGGTACACACATATTCCTCCTGTTACTGGGCAAGGGTCTGACTGCCTGTCACTGTCAGCCAATATGCAGAGAAAGGGATGGGTCCGCCACACTTTGTCAGAAGGCTGGTGATTCTGGAGAACAGTGAGAGTAGCCTCTCCAAGACGGTTCTGTTCCTCCATTTCCAAAATCACAGTTGTTGTTGTTGTTGTTTTTGAGACCGAGTCTCACTTTATGGCCCTCGGTAGAGTGCCATAGCGTCACAGCTCACAGCAACCTCCAACTCCTGGGCTTAGGCTAGTCTCTTGCCTCAGCCTCCTGAGTAGCTGGGACTACAGGCACCTGCCACAACGCCTGGCTATCTTTTTGTTGCAGTTTGTCCGGGGCTGGGTTTGAACCCACCACCCTTAGTATATGGGGCCAGCGCCTTACTCACTAAGCCACAGGCGCTGCCCCAAATCACAGTTTCATACATAAAAGTTAAAAGCAAAAATCATGTTAACCTTTATCTTAAACAACAATAATTAACCCTTATCTTAAATAACAATAATTGGCATAATCCATGCCCCCAAACATTTCTAATGAATCTTCTAAATCAACAGCCTTAAACTACTCAAGATAAATACTTTTGGTTTATAGCCGAATTTACAAAACAGTAAGAATGGGAGACCTGTGGCGAAGGTCATGTAGGATCCAGTAGGATCCAAACCAGCCAGTCTGCCCTAGCCTGACTGCTCTCTAATTCTCACTCTGCGAGCTCCCACTCCGCCCATGGTCCTGCCCTTGCTCTTTCGGGTCTCCAATTGTTTCGTGGTCTTTCCCAGATAACAGGAAAAATCTGCCAAGAGCCAGGGGTGTAAAGCCCCTCGAGGTTGTGGGCTCTGTGGACCCAGCTGTGGACCAGACTGACTTGGGAGTTCACACTCTTGTACTCTGAAGACAGAAGATAAACAGGAAAACTATCAGAGTAACATGCTGAGAGTTTAAATGCAGAGGTGAGTTTGCAACCTCAGTCTCACCAGGGGCGGCTTTATGTGGGGTGGCTTTGGGACACCGCTTGCTGGTGTTGAGGACAGGGATTGACAACTTCCGATGGACAACACTATTAATCAGGCTGTGAAAGTACTAGAGGCACCACAGAGTTCTGTTGACAAAAAAGCAAATAAGTTTTCTTATCTATACCAGACAGAGGGTGTAACCAGACCTAGTTAGAAAATGAATAAATAGTGATTGCAAGTCCCATTTCCTTCGTCTGTTTAGAGAGGAATTTTAGTTATCACAAAGCTTTCTTATCAAGTCTCTGGTAAGCAAATGGTATGTTATTAAAGGCTATTACCTAAGAAAATAAAAACCAACAGATGCCTATATTATCCTGATACTTCAAGTCATAGACATCCAAGGACATTGGAAAGTGACTTGGAATACTGAAGCCATGGTCCTGCAGGTCTCAGCACTAAGTCCAGAGTGCCCTTTCAGGTGGAGAAGCCTTTACAGAAGCCTCCCCTTTCCCTAGGACCATGTTGCTGAGAGCTGGGAGGATTCAGCTCCCCAGGCTTTTGGACTTAGAGGTGCTGTGTGGCAGCCCTGGGTGTGGAACTCTGCTGGGAGGGGCACTTGTGGTGCCAGGAGCAGCTGAATCCTCCAGGCCTCAAACCCCAACCCCACCCCCAACCTAGGGCAGGACAGAGGTTGGGCTGTTATTGCCAGTTTACTCCAGGGCCAGCATGCTGACCTTTGGCTTGGGAAGGAACTTATTGATCAATTGCTGCTTTTGAGGGCCTGCCAGGATTTGAAATGAAGCAGAAGTTCTTAAAACATCCAGCCATAAGTCTAAGTCTTTTTTTTTTAACTCAAGAAAAATAGTGAGATAACTTGACATTTTGCATGCTTAAATTTAGAACAGACTACAGAAATTGAATACCCACGTCATAAGCTGCTTCATTTAAGCACAACACACATCCCCAGACTCGATTTCATGTGATTATATCTTGAGAGTGCTTCCTTTTTGCCTAAGTTTAAAACTCTTAAGGTGGCTAATGAATCTGAGAATGAGGCCACCTGTCCTGGATGGATGTCAGCCCTGAGCACTTCCCACCACCCCTGGACGGGGATCAGACGGAAGCTGGTGATTCTGAGCGAAGATGCTCCCAGGTGGAGAGCTTGGCTTTGGTTCCATGTCAGTTCTGGAGAGTGACTTGTCAGAAGGCAAGAAACGTGAGCAGAATATAAAATGATTGATTCAATCTGGAAAAAATTTTTTGCTCCGGCACCATGAGCAAGGTGCAATGCTTTTACAAGTTCCCTTTTGAGAAAATCGAGACAGATCTTAGAAAAATGAATCTAATAGAAGAAAAATGAAAGGCAAAGGGAGCCAAATAGTGCGGCTCTGAGTATTCCAGTTTAAAGATTATTTTCCCCAAAGGAAGAGCAGAGAGAGGGAAGGAGCGAGGGGGATGGGGTCCTGGTGTGTGCCACACCTTTTAGGGGGTAAAACACGATTGTAAGAGGGATTTAACCTAACAAATGCAATCAGTGTAACATGGTTTCTTGTACCCTCAATGAATCCCCAACAATAAAAAATAAAAATAAAATTAAAAAAATAAAAAAAGATTCTTTTCTCCTTGAACGTCGCCTTTTTCTTGCCTTTGTGAGAAGACCCCATAATTTAGGTTAATCTCAATTATTGCTCCAAAGGCCAGCTGGGCTGGTGAGGTAGGACTATCTGTGCTGGGATGCAGTTTCTTCCAAAGACATAACTTTAAGTCCCTGGAAGCTACATGTGACATCACACACTTGTGCAGGAGCTAGTTCACTTGGGGGTATTTTCCCTTCCAGCCTAAGCAGGTGCGTGTCTGATATTCTACCAATAGGACAGTGGATAAACTGTTTCACTTTCGTAGGATATAACAAGAGAAGCCACTCAGGGAATCAGCCAGAACTGTTTGTTGGCTCTGCCTAAGGACAAAACAGATCAAAGTGAAATGTTTAGTCAAAGCCAGTGGGTCTGGTCAGGATTCCCAACCTGTCCTGCATTTTCTTTACTCCAAAGTTGCTAGAATGAATTCAACTAGCTTTTTGAGGGTTTTCTTGTTTCTTCTGACTGCATCAATACACGTGTCTGTTGACGCTGCTGTCACCTGATTTAAATCTTGTTGGTAAGTGTGTCCAGAGCAGGCGTCCTGGAGATGAGGAAAGAGGGAAGGTGGAGCCTGGGAGGGAAGAATCAGAGCCCCTGAACTCTAGAGGGCTGCACTCAAGTTAAGTACATATCTAATACTTACATAGAGCAATGCAAAGAAATACATAAAGTACAAGAAGGTCCCTGTTGTTAATGCCACGCTGCTAAATAAGATCTAGAAAATATATTATGTTTTTAATTTTATTTTCACATTTATTGATTCCAGAATTTTATGGGGGTATGTGCATTTTGCTACATAATTTGCTTTTGTGTAAATTCAGTCAAAGTTGTAAGTGTGCCCTTCACCCGGATGCTGTGCATAGTATCTGTTACATGTGAATTTACCCATCCACACCTCCCCTCCCACCTGCTCCATTGTTGAGTTTTACTTCCACATGCACACATGAGTGTTGATCAGCTAGTTCTCATTCAGTGGTGTTTGTTTTTCCATCCTTGGGACACTTCACTTAGAAAAATGGTCTCTGGGTGGCGCCTGTAGCTCAAAGGAGTAGGGCGCCAGCCCCATATGCTGGAGGTGGCAGGTTCAAACCCAGCCTCGGCCAAAAACTGCAAAAAAAAAAGAAAGAAAGAAAGAAAAATGGTCTCCAATTCCATCCAGGTTGTTACAAAAGATACTAGATCACCATTTTTTTTTATATTTTTGAGACAGTGCCTCAAGCTGTCACCTTGGATAGAGTGC
>CAUYON010071087.1:0-39830 GCA_963573935.1 Arctocebus calabarensis | reverse complement strand
GTAGACATACTCTTATCTGACAATGTAAATGTTACTTTCTTTGCATTATTATTATTATCATTGCTTAATATTTCAATGCAACAATCATCTGATTTCTTTTCTGAATGTATTTATCTTCATTCATTCTTTATGAGGTTTTTGTTTCTAGTCCTTATCTTAAACATTATTATTGTTATTAAATTTTAAGCCTTTTTAATTCTGTGAAGGCAAAAAGTGGAAACCTAATAAACACATGTGTAAGTAAAAAAAAAAAGCAACAACAAAGCATATCTCGGCTCGCATATAACTTCACAATTCAGAACCTAAACCACTGTGTTGGAGATATATTTATCCATTTGCATACAAAAAGCAATGGTAACTATAACACTCACTTCCATGGTTTCCTGATTAACAGCCATGATTCTTTCTCTTGGGAGAGACCTTTTAACCACTTTATTAATTATACTTTCACTACCCAGTTTTGAAAAATGTGTATGTAATCACATACATGACTCACTTCAACATGCTTGATATTTAATACCTCTCTTCAAGACACAAGCTACAAAGAGGTTGCTGGAAGGCTGTCATTTTCAACATGAACTCATACCCCAGCAGGAGGAGCTCATACATGCCCCTTGTTCTCCGCAGCATTGGCAAATACTACAGTTTCCTTGCAACTCCTTCAATCCGTGAGCCTGAAAGACCAAAAGGGTGCCAGATTCCCTGAGTCTAAGACACTTTGCTAAACAAAAGCAAGTTGCCATGGTTTTGTGTTTGTGTTTGCTTGGGGTTGTTGCTGGTTTCAAAAGTATGTTCCCTGTGTCTTGCATATTCTTGAAGCTTTCACAGTATCTGTACAGTCCCATGTTCCTCAAATCTTTCTATGTTGGAGTAAAATATATCTTATGGAAACCTCACTCCTAATGTAAAATCTTGTTTCTCATGCAAGAATTGGGTTGTCCTCTTGGACCCAAACAAAACAAAACAAAAACATTTAGGTTTCGTGCATTCCCCTCCAAACAAAGCGAAAGAAATTTGGATATTTGGCAGTGCTCATGAGGACGAGGTTGGTGGCACTATTCTCTCCAACTAAGTACTGAAGAAATGCCCCAGGATAAAATTAGGACTGCAGTGCTTGGCATTGTGAATCAGATGAAACAAAATAACCAAAACCTTATGCTTCCAACCAATTTATAAATCCACAGACCCCTCGGAGGAGAACAGTACCATTTACCTCCTGTAACTTCAATTTGGCAAAAGTAGCCTCTCTCAGCTGGCTTTTATTCTCTTCTACTGTGTGGAAATAGTAAATTGCTAGCATTTTAATGGTACCTCTTTCTACAAAACCTAATAAATTTTGTTGCTTTTATGATAAAATATTTTATACAATGTCATGTATCTTCCACAGAGCATTTTAACTTACTTATGTGAAAACTTAGACATGAAAGGAAAGGTTTCTAATAATAGCACTTAAAATTGACTTCTTTTTATGTATCTGCATTTGAATGATTATTAATCCTAACAATCTGCAAAGAGGTACTATTAGTTCTTATTATTAGCTATGTATTCTAATGCTTAGAAAGGATGGTTAATTTAAAGGGTAAATAATTTAGCCAACATCACCATACCATATGATGATAAAGCTAGAATTCAAACAATAGATCTTTTTGTCCATAGATCATGCTTTTCTATTATTTACTTATATCCCTATCTTCCATTGCAACAGCACAAATGAAATTGATGCAGTGATGAGCTAATAAATGTTTAATAACTATGCCAATTTCTCTGGTGTAAGCACTGCTATTATGGCCACTTCTAAGCTACCAGTGTGATGTTACTTGAACCTAGAGATAAGACAACGAGGTGGCCCTTGGGATTTGGTGCCAGTGGGCTCTAGCACTGGATCATATTCTACCTTATTCCTCCTATGTTTCTGAAACATAATCTCAAGTCACTTAGCTCCAATCTTCCAGCTCTGTTAACAAGAAATGGATCCCACTGGTCCTTTGAAATTAGCAACATTTTCAGGAACACTCAATAGCTCTGCTTCTGCTTTATGAGAAAGATAACCCAGGGGCGGCACCTGTGGCTCAGAGGGGTAGGGTGCCGGCCCCATATGCCGGAGGTGGTGGGTTCAAACCAAGCCCCGGCGGCCAAACCCTGCCAAACCCTCTCCCCCAAAATAAAAAACAAAAAACCCAGATAATCCGATATAGAAGAAAATACCCAGAACAAGGAATAAGAATCGATGCTCAGTTTAAGTTCCAAATTTGTCACTTCCTGACTGATGTGAGGAAGGAGGAAAACCTTTATGTGTCTGGTTCTCTTGTTAAATATGATAAAGGGAATAGTAACCCACCCCTGTGTTAATTGCCTTCAAAGTAAGTAACACGTGAGATAACCCATCTGAAGTTTTTTCCCTAAATGATAACATGATAAAGGCAGTGAGTATAATTGGTGTCCGTGGTCCTCTCCTCATTTCGGGGAATGGTGTTCCACATACTCTATGCCTTTTCACACACCAGCCACTTAATTTCACCTACGTAATACGGGAGTTTATTAGATGTGATGTGTGCTCTGCAGAAACAGAGAATATAATAGAAGCGACCGTGTTTTAGCCACCACAGCCATGTTCCTTCATGTTTCCCTCTTCTGCAGGATAATCCCTGGAAATTTATGTGACTGCCATGGCTTCTGCTTTTGTACCTATTCCCTCCACTAGGATGGAAGAGGCGTTTCTCTCACCACATGGGAGCAGGTAGGAAGACACACACAATAAACAGAGCGAGAAGGCCACAAGAACAATCCCAGGGATGTACTTTCTCTTTTTTGCACTTTGTACTTTTTGGTCCTTTTAAATGTACCCAAGGAAGGAAATGTGAACTAAATGCCATCTGTGTATCTGCTGTCTTCCTTCAGAGTTCTTTCAGGTTAATCTTATTCCCACCATATTAACCAGTCTGTTTATCATTATAATCTTTGTTCATCAGCAAAATTAGCTTCTTTGCCCTGGTTTGGCTGCCAGTTCCTATTTAGTCTTTTGGATGTGGCCGCCTCCTTTTACTCCATTAACCGATGGTCTCCTCACAAAACGGCTTTCTGGGTGCTGCCCTAGCCTGGGGCATTGTGCAACTTCCATTTATCTGATAGGAAGGAAGACAACACACCTGCCCTGATCTCTTGATACAGGTAGTATCCTGAGTGGTAACCCAGAGGAAGGAACCTCAGCCTACAAGGCAACAAGGTCAGGGAGTCTTGTCACTAAGCAGAGTGCAGGTAAGAAGATGCTCCCTGTGTGACGGTTACAGTCCAGGGCCGTGAGCACCTGCAGAATCACGCTGGGAATGTCAGACCCTTGTGGTTTGCGAGGCCATGTTATTCCGGGCTCTCTACTGGAGTTGAACTTGCTCCTCTGGGGACTTCTCCAAACTCCCTGGCCATTTGTCAGTTGTGAACAGCTCAAGTGCAGTTGGCTCCCAGGATTTCTTCAGAGACAATGACGTTTTTTCCTCTTCTTTCACCAAAGCAGATGCAGTTATCCAGAACGATAGTGCGTAGGTCTGCCAAGAGTTTGATCAGGTGGCGTAACACTCAACCTCATTATCCACTGGAAGTTTGCTTTTGACTCCAATGAAAGAATATTTTAATTTTCCAATTAAAAAGAATTTTTAAAATGTAGTACATTCCCAGGAGATTATAACTTATGTTCTCTTAGGGGAAAAAAAAAGCAAAATCAGAAAATTATACTCCGGGACCATTATGACACTCAGTAAGTTGATATGTTTCTATATTTTCCTTCAATTTTCCTATATTATTATAATCAATTTGCTCTAAATTGTGTATTCTATAAAATAAAGGATCCTTGCACTTGGTACTCAGCAAACTTTTATAAAAAATGCATGAATGAATTAATAAAATTTGATATATTTATATTAAGGGGTACTACTCAGCCAAATAAAGATGGCAATCTAGTATCTTTTGTGACAACTTAGATGTAATTGGAAATCATTCTCTTAAGTGAAACATGACAAGAATGGAGAAACTAACAGGTGTACAAAATTTCAAACTGTAACTAATTGATGAACACCTCAGTGCACATATGGAGGTAAATCTCATGAAAATCAAGCTGGGGAAGGAGGGTTGACTTCCCACCTACCAGGTATAGCACATTCTATCTGGCTGAAGGGTACACTTATAACATTGACTCAATTTGTATACAAAACAAAGTATGTAAATAAAACATATGTACCCCTTAATACTCTGAAATACAAAGGTACTTAGCATATACAAGGTAAGAGACACATAGTATAAATAATGCTCTAGTCTACCTTTTCTAAATATGTGTGTTCCATAGATTACCCTGGTTATTGTTCAAATGCATATTCTTGGGATGAAACTGAGATCCAGTGAATCAGAATTTTTTGTGTGAATCTTGAGAATATGAAAGAATACCAAAAGGTGATTCTTTTGCTCAATAAAACTAGAGTGAAATTTACAGGTGCAGGTGTAAAATATGGGCCAGGTGGGTACAGAAAGGCATTCTGTGCATTGGCCCTTCCAGCTCAGGCCTCGTCCTTCCAGCTCAGGCCTCCCACTGGCTCTTTTGTCCAGTTTTGTCCTTCATACTATTTTTGTACTTACGAATCTTTACAAATTCTTGCATTCCCTCATCACTGTTTGTCTTAATTATTTAATTAGAAGTCAAGTACATGAAAAAGTCAAGGAAATATAATTTTTTTCCTATTCTTCATGTGTGCCTCCTAGTCAGTAAAATTTAGATTATAATTTCTTTGAATTGGGTTAGCATCATAGGTAAAATCTAGCAGAATAATTTATGTATTTAGATGAAAGAAATGTTGTGACAGAAAGTAATGCTTTGAACAATTAAGAACAACTGTACATTGGCAATATTACATTTGAATCAAATTAGAACAGAAAAAGAATATTTATGGAGAACATAGAGTGAGATTACTATATATTTGTTTGATTACTTTGTAATTAGTAACAGAAGAAGTTAAGGAAGGATTTCACTTAGGATTTCTCAGACAAATTATGAAATTTTAAAGTTAGTATTTACCTCAATGTTTGTCATTGAAATTAAAATTTCAGTTATTATTAGGTAAGTTTTTACTATGCATGAGATTCTGTCTAGTCATTGCCATATTTATTATAGTTAATTTTTAACCTATATTACTAGGAAGAAATTACTATTTCTCTAAATTTTTAGATTAAAAACAAAGCAAAAACAAAGTGATGAATCCACAAAATTCCCTGGGCTAATAAGTGAGCATCACAAGTAACAGGGTAAGTGGCTGATTGGCAAAAATCAACTACTTTTCTACATGTAAGGAATAAACATTTTGAATTTCAAATGTAAGAAAAAATTATGACAGCACAAAGAACATGCAGGCATAAATTTAATAAATGATGTACAGAATCTGTTTGTGAAAAACTATACAACTCTGATGAAAGACAATTTAAAAAATCAAAATAAATGGATAGTTATTTCATGTTCAAACATTAGAAAGCTCAATATTGCATGGGGTCAATTTTTCCCAATATGGTCTATATATTAAATGCAATGTTAACTAGAATCACATCAAGAATTTAATATTTAATATATATGGATAAAATTCTAAATATTATATGGGAAAGGAGAGGAAACAGGATAGCCAACACTCTTAAACAAGAAGAGAGTCATATGGCTCACCCTACCTGATTTCAAGACTTACTGTGGAATACAATCACCACGTCTGCGGGATATCAGTGGAGCTTAGCGAAGAACTCAGAGTGGGCCTCCACATATGCAGCCAAATGATCTTCAGAAAGGAGGAAAGGCACTTTGATGGAGAAGGTGCTTGCCACAAGTGGTGCTGAAACTTTTGGATGTGCATATACAAGAACAATAAAGAAGGAAGAAAAGAAGGAAGGGAGAGGAAGGAAGAAGGGCAGAAAGAAGCTAGGCACCGATCTCACAGCATTCATAGAAATTATCTCAAAGAATTATAGGCTTCAATGCAAGTGTCAAACTCTAAATTTCCAAAAAGAAATAGGAAAATCGATGTGGCTTTTGGTTTCATGATGAGTTTTTAGACATGACAACAAAAGCATGGTCTATGAACATAATTGGTAAGTTGAGTTTAATAAAAATTAATTCATTATGTTCTGTGAAAAATATTGTGGAGAGAATGAAAAGCTCAACTATAGTCTTTGAGAAAATAGTTGTAAAGTATATATCATAGTAAAGGACTTCTATCTTAAATATACAAATAACTCTTAAAACTCAACAATAAGAAAATAAGTCATTCAAAACATGAGCAAAAGATCTAGGTGGTAAATAAGCATACGAGAATATGCTCAGTCTGTCCTATTAGGAGAATGCAAGTTGAAGCAACCACGAGTCATCCCTACATATCATTAGAATAGCTAAAATCGCCCCCAAACTGAAAATAGTAACATTAGTGAGGATGCAAAAGAACAGGAACTCTGAAATACTCATGCCAGTTGAAATTCAACTGTACATTGACCATGGAAAACAGTCTGACAGTTTTCACAAGGCTACAGTAAGTTTCAGAATATGATCTAGTTCCCATATTAATGGTTATTTACTAAACACTAATTTGAAAATATATATACACAGGGTGGCACTTGTGGCTCAAAGGAGTAGGGCTCAGGCCACATATACTGGAGACAGCGGTTCAAACCCAGACCCAGCTAAAAACTGCAAAAAAAAAAAAAAAAAAAAGAAAAGAAAAAATATATACACAGCAAACCTGTACAAAAAATGTATCTAAGCAGCTTTTATTTGTCACTGCCTTAAACTGAGAGAAACCCAAATGTCCTTCAGTAGTTGGATAGACATGTAAACTGTGGTGCACCTGTTCAGTGGAATACTTGAGCTATAAAAAGGAATAAGCTGCCAAGCCACACAAAGACACAGACTAATGCATTTCACTGTGTGAAAGAAGCCAGTCTGAAATGGTGAAAAGTAAACTATAAAAGTAGCAAACAAATCAGTGCTTATCAGAGTAGAGAGAAGGAAATTGAATAGATGAAGCATGTACTATTTTAAGGCTGTGAAATTTTTCCTTTTGGTATTGAAATGATGGCTACATGGTAATATGCATTTGTCAGTATACAGCAAACCTTAAACAGAAAGCACGAACTTTAACTTATACAAATTAAAAATAATTGTCCAAGAGGTCTTGGGACACCAGAGTGTAATGTACACTATGACCTAAGAATCAAACTTCATTACAAATGTATGAAACGATCTCAGTGAAGGAAATAGGGTACATGGAAAGCACCGACCTAAGTAACTTTGGAAATGAGTGGGGTCTCTAAAACAGCAAGAGACTTCACATAAACACTGTACTATAGTTGACAAAGCTGTCACTACCTCTGGCCTCGCCAAGATGAAGCTACAAAGACGATAACTGAGAGTGGCATTCGGGAAGATTTATAGGATACAGAAAGGACATTAGGTAAAATGAAATAAATCTAAATAAGCACGCACCTTAATTAATAAAAGAGGAAAACAAATATTTGTTTGTGGAAAATCTCAAAATTGAAAGCTAGCAGCTGATTGGAGAATAGTTCCTCTGACTTTGAGTGCAGTCATTTTTCATTATGAGGACACATTGGATAATGTCACATTCCATATTGTTGAGAATTGCCAATAATTAAGAAACTAAAAGTTTATTGGCAACAGCCAGATTATTCAGCTAGATTCTATCACCTTTATTCTCTGCTCCTTTCTGTGATGAGATAATAGTGTAAGGTAGGGGTGAAACGTGAGTTCACATGATTTTTGAAAGATTTTTTACTAAGTGACTGATTTATTAAAGTCTACAGTCTTTTGCTGGGTGCCGGCCACATACACCGAGGCAGACAGGTTCAAATCCAGGCCTGCTAAAATAATGACAAATGAAACAGAAAAAATTGCCAGGCATTGTGGGGGGCGCCAGTAGTCCCAGCTACTTAAGCCCAAGAATGTGAGGTTGCTGTGAGTTGTAACACCATGGCGGCACTCTACCAAGGGTGACATAATGAGACTGCCTTTAAAAAAAAAAAAAAGTGCACAGTCTTTTATAAATTTAAAAATTTTTTATGAATTTTAGGGACTGAATAACTTTTAATTGCAGCGTAGCTAGAGAATGGAGTAAAAGAGAATTTTGATCATTCTTGATAAAAGCTAAAGTGTACCTAAAATATTGTGGTACTTAATAATCCTTTTAATAATCATCAAACAACTATCCTTTAGAGTGACACTTTACTTTAGAAGTCCTCACGGAATTTACCAGACCTTTGTGTTTAGAAGCTCAGTGCAGGTCTGCCAGAGGCCCAGTGCAGGCTCAGGTATGTAAATGGCTCCTCAAAAACAATCGTGGTGCTAGAAAACACGCTCCCCTCACAGGCCTGCTCATCCACCATTTGATAACACGGCCAGTTGGCTTCTTTCTCATCTCTACAGGCCTCTTTCGCAGCCTGAGGACATTCAGATAACTATAATATCCACAGCAATGCAAAATGCTGGTGGTTGTTCAGTCCAAATCCAAAGCAACTACCTTGTCTAGAAAAATAAAAAATAAAAGAACATGGCTCTATGCCAAGTCCTCTTTCATGTACCAATCCACTCGGGGTGCTACCGGCTCGGTTTGGATCTCGGGAGCTTCTAACGCTGGCAGAGGAATAGCACTTTTAACCTTTTTAAAGTTGTAAAGTTGGAGGACCTTTGGAGAATCAGATGAATGCCTTGAATGGCTCTTTTCAGGAAAAGGAAAAAAAAGAATGCATAGACACAGTCTATTTTCACTTAATTTCATGATGTTTTCTCTGATCTCACTGAACCCCATAGACAGCAAGTGAAGGTCACTAGTTTTTGAGGTTATTCAGGAATCCTTTTATATCAGCTCTGGTTTAGAGGAATGAGTGGGCTTCTGTGAGCTTCCTGCATGTGGTGTGCAGTCAGCATGTGCTTCAGAGCCAGGGTGGTGGGAAGGAATTGATAAGCTCTGCTGAAGCATATGGGGTATATATAGCATCAATCCGAAGCCATCTGATATACTGTAAGGCAGCTACCATTTAAAGCCTCCAATAAATATGGAAGCATCGCTTACCTAAACCACTTGATGGAAGACTTTTATTTTCCTCAGGATTTCTTGAGAAATTTTACACAGCCAAATGATTTAAGTTTCACTTCCACCCCTTTCCATAAGTGAGGAGACAGGTGCGGGAAAACGGAGAAAATCTGGATAAAGCCCAATCTGTCAATCAATTCACTGAATATAAGTAAACGGATCCGTGAAGTAATAATCCAGTCGCACCAATAATTATAAGGACATGAGATGAAGATTTCCAGTAAGTTGTAGCACATAGTAATTTCTGCCAAAGGATAAAGTACAGTAAAATAAGGATTGTTTCTTCTTTTGATATTTGAAGTAACTTACACTTATTTTTATTACTCAACACCTATTTGTTAAAGTGGAAGCTTCCGTAATGATTATTAACTGTAAACCAAAGAATTAGTAAATTATTTTAAATATATTTTCTGCAGTTTATTTTTTTAAATCTCAAAGATGATAGTTTTTTAAATTAAAAACAGATTTGAGGTTATTGAGGATGATGGCTGATTAGAGATCTTGCCAGACTGTCCCAGAGGGAAGACGGGATTTCGGGTGGGAGAGAGGGGGAAGGAGAGGCAGATTGGGTGTAGATCACGGCCGAGCCCAGTGGGGACCCAGCAGAGGACATTGTGAAGGAGAGAAAGAAGAAGATAAAGGCAAAAAGACAAAAGAGGACGGAATCCAGAAGAGTTCAGGGTCCAGTGAGAGCGTAAGGAGGGGATCCCCTTCCCACCTCCGTGAGCCTTTGGTGACCGGCAGGCGACCTAGTTTCTCAGAGGCTTTCGATAAACCCAGAGACAGTGGCAAACACAGAATATGGGGGGGGGACTTTGTATTTCGTGTGATTCCAGACCTTAATGCCTTGTGCAACAATTGATGGAACTGGAGACCATTCTCACAAACAACCGAGGAGAAAGGATTAAAAGTAGGTTTAAACCATATCTGTGATGTTTGCTTGTTTACCTCTCCCAGCTCTGCTTCTTCGGCAGCACAAGAACAGCCAACTCTGTCATAACCATCAGTGCTCATTACCTGATTGGGGACCTGCGTCTGAGAGGGTCCTGAGGGTCTATTGGTTAAAAATCTGCATCTCTCTGTGTGGCGCTTTGTGGAAAAAGCCTGACCCTTAAGTACGCCTGTTGGCTACTCCCGTCAGCTGTCAGTGGGAAGCTTGCTGCTGCTGGATGGGCTGTATCCACCTGGGGGGGCTCAACCCTTGTAACTGAGCAGGCCCCTGCGTGGTCTCGAGGCGGTGCCCGGACTGCTGTAAGAACTCTCCAGCAAAACTTACTTGATGAAGTCATGTTAATTTATTCTTTTTCCATTGTACATCCTTCTAATAAATAAACCTGGCACACCTTATGGCTGGGGATGTCCTATGTTTATTGACCCTTTGTAACCAAGACCCCTGTTGCATTGGTAGGGCAGATGTTGCAGCATAAGTGATTCTCTCATCGCCTCGCCATACGACCTGGCACATGCAACGCCAAACTTGATTTCAACATCATATTCCTTTCTCCTACAGAACCAATTCCGGGCCGATAGCTGAAAGTAAAACACATCACAACCAAAGAATCACTATAGATGCTATCCAACTGTGGACAGAATACAATTCTCATTCATTTTATAAATTCTCTAGACCTTATGCTTAGTGCTTGACAGAATGCTATGCAATAATTACCTGAATGAATTATCCACAGAAAAATACCTGTAGCCTTTTGTCATATTTTGTCATCCTTTGCCTCCTCACTCGTCTCTCCCACTGTCCCCAACCTCTATTTCTAAACAGGTTTCTCTACTGTGGAATATATATCACTCTTCACATATTTCCAGGAATTCATGCAAATGAATTTTCTAGCTTACTTATCTGTGCTTCTCAAAATTCATTGTGCTGAAGATTCCCTTGTAAAGCTTTTAGAAATGTCACTTTTGAACTTTACTTCTAGAGATTCTTAAAATAGAGCTGGATTAGGGGCCAGAGTCTTTAAATAGCCTTCCCAGACAATTCTGATTTTAGAAATCCATCTACCATAATTTTAGTATCACTATACTATAATCATCTTATCTCACTCATTTTTGTATCTTCTCTGCACTTTACAAATAGTAATTGATTTATTGGAATTTCTCAATATTTATTATTCACAGATAAATATTTGGAGATGGAATAATTCAAATAACTTTGAGAAATATTAGAAAATCACTCAGTGATTTATTTTCTTGAAAATAATAAAAAAATCTATAAACATAAAGAATAAATCTCTACACATAAATACCTTATGCCAATAATTACGTAAAATCATAGAGACTCAGAGTTAGACAAAAAAACTGCCCATATAATCCTATCAAGCCTTCCACTCATTAACTCATTGTTGGGATCATTAAACACCCCAGATAGTTGGTTTGTTATCTAATGTCTTCCAAAGTTTTCAGTTGAGGAGTTAATCATTATTTACCTGCTTCATGAAATAGCCTGTAGAACAAACAGCTCTGTCTAATCCACTTCCAGTTAATCAAAATTTGCCTTCTAGGAATTCATATCCATTATCTCCTATTCTCCTATAAAATGGCTTCTTCCTCTTTCAGGTGATAATTCCTCAAATAGTTCATAGATAGTTTAGTATTTTCCCCCTATACATTTCCTTCTAACAACATTAAATAGAAGTCTTGGTTTCCAGACTCCTCACCATCTGGCTGCCTTTTTCTGAACATTTTTCTGGTTGAACATTATCCAGCTTAAATCTACTTCTAATCACCAACAGCATAAGGATTATTATTTTTTTTAAATTGAAATAATTATACACAGAAAACTTTCAGATTGTTGTTCTTTGCATCTGGGTTTACCTGTGTTTTAGATCTTAAAATTTTCCTTTAAAAGAATAAACTATTTTATTTTAGTTTACTAAAATACCGTCCCTACCTCTATGCCAATTTCAGATGTCAGTTCCGGAAAGCAAAACTGGCACCGGTGCGCCTGTCACCTCAATGCTTCCAGGTTAAGGCTGTGTCTCTGTCTGCTGTGGGCTGATCTTTACTCTTCCAGATGGCAAATTTGCTCTTGGCCATATATACAGGATGGTTCGAAGAGAACTGGTAATGTGTGAGTGTACTCCTATTAAATCCAAATATGCACTGGCAGAAATGAAATCCAGAGGCTACTCCCAGATTTTTTTTTCTTTCCTTTTATTTCCCCCCAAAGCATCCAGTCAGGAGATACTACAGAATCAAAACCCCTTATAGTCACTTTTTTTTCTCACCATGCCACTGAATTGCCATGAGTGTAAAGGCAGGAGATTTGCTCCATTGAGGATGGAGATCTGGATTTTAAATTCTGGCCTCACTGCTAGTTACATGATCTTGAATTAAATACAGTATCCTAAAACCAAGCAAGCTGCTTTCCCTGGCCTGAAATGCTTTATCTGTTAAACTCTGAGGACTCTTCCAGCTATAAGTCTTCGTGCCAGTCATGTTGGGAATCGGCCTTGAATACATAAAGTTCAGTTTCCCTCGCTGTTGAGATACATACTCAGCAAAGGCCAAGTCATTCTGAAACCAACTATAAAATGGGTCTATTGTCACTGTCCCCAAAGGACTTGGATTATATACGGGTAGGTGTTTACCACGAGAAGTCATCAATGAATACATGAATAAAACTTCAGAGCATGCCAGATAATTCAATCCTCAATTTTCTTTTTTTCCTGCTTGGCTGAAAAACCCCTTTCCAATGAATGAAATCACCAAATGGGTGGGCAGGAAAAACAAGAAATTGTGTTGCAGAATAGAGTATATGCACCCCTCAGGGAGACAGCAAATACAAATAGAGAAGAAAATACAAATACAAATAGAGAAGAAAAAGAACAGGGAAATTCCATTAATAGTCTAAGTAAAACGTAAATGCAAAGGGGCAGCATGCATTTAAATGATAAGTTAAGGAAATTCTCTGTAATAGCCTGACAGCATATCCTCTAAAGGAAACTAGCTACAAATCATTGCCATTATCGCTGGTAGCACACAGCAGCAAAGCAGTTCTCAGTAAAGGAAAATCAGACAGGAGCAAGAAAACCCAAAACAGAAATAGAAATAATGACAATTTCACCAGAGGACAAAATGCTGAATCTCCTTTATTTGCCTAAACCTGGATGTTAGCACCGTGGATGCTGAGTGGATGCAATTGGTATTCAAGCCACTTGTCATAGCCACGCTTTAATCCATTCATGACAGAGGAGAGAAGCAAGAAATTAGGAATGCATGAGAAGAAACAGGGCAAATTGAGAGTGTGAAGGGTGACAAGCTTAAACTGCTTAAACGCCAAGCCCTTGCCTCACAGAAGACTCATATTTATCTTCTGAAACCATTGAGGAAAATAAAAAGACCAGCTAACAGAAAGGGCTTTGCCCTACCTCAATATGTAATACTGGCCAAAATCTACTCTCATATATATTATATATATTTTTTAAAAGATGAAAATAACCCCATTTCTTCTCTTTATAGGGGTTCTTATTTCTTGATTAGGGAGGCAGGGAGAAAAGATACAATATTTTATATTCTTTATAATTATAGAACTATCATCTTGGAAATTAATTTTCTGGTAAGACATACTGTTTGAGTGTTAATATTCTAAAAAATTTGCACAAATGGTTGAACAAACGGACATACTCATAATTAAAAGGAATTATGATCTTATATCAGTTTTTCTCTTACTCATCAGGAACTATCATCTCTTATTTTGAGAGAATCCAGTTATAGCGATAAAGTAAATTATAATGTTTCTTAAATTAGAACATCCTTATATTAAATAGCCACCAAAATATGTCACTTTATTTTTTAATATGTTATTTCCATCTCGCAGGTCAGGTTTAAGGGTAAATAACCATACTACTGGCTAATCCTTTGAAAGAAATATTAATTCCTAAAGTTAGAGAACATATTTTAAATATCATGAAGTCAACAGCTTTAAAATTAATTCTATTCTAAAATAGTTGTTTTCTTATTTGAGATTCTATCATACATCAATAAATAAATTTTCCCCACATATTAATAATTTTGTAGTAAAGATTTAAATCAATTATAATGAAAGGGAGAATGGGGGTTGCAATTAGATTGAATGCTTGTTTCCCGTCAAAATTCATACGTTGAATTCTTGACCCCCAATGTGATAGCACTAGGAAATAGAGCTTTTAGGAAGTAATTAGCTCATGCAGTTGGAAACCTCATTAATGGGGTTAGTGCCCTATAAGAAGGACCTCAATGAACTCTCTTGTCTTCTTCCTGCCAAGTGAGAAAATGCCATTCTGCCACCCAGCAGGGAGCCCTCACCAGAATCTGATCCTACTGGACTTCTGATCTCACACTTCTAGCTCTCAGAGCTTTGAGAAATTAATTTCTGTTGTTCACAAATAACTAAGTCTATGGTACTTTGTTATAGTAACTCAAACTATTGCTATAGTAGGATAGGGGTTTTACTTTATCTTTTCTCTAACAAAATAGCACTGACTGTAACATTTTTGGAGTTAAAAACGGATGGAAATTCCAAACTGGCCATTTTAAAATAATTTTTAGCCTTGAAAATATATGAATACATACTGATCAAACCTCTCATTTGATCATATGGGGTATAACGAAGTCAAAACCACTATTCAATGATGAGCTGATAATTTTATATTTAGATCATACGGGGATTTAGAAAAAACAAAGTTTACTCAACTTTTGTTGAGCTAACTATAAGGGCTTTGTCTCTTTAAAATATCAACAGTAAGTCTGCGTGGGTGACTTGGTTTGGCAGATGCAAATATGTTTGCTCCATACAAAATGAACTTAATTATTATCCCCTATTTAATGCTAGCATACATCTTGTGAGAAATTTCATGAATCTACTTTCCTAGAATTAATTACTTAATGAAGTTAGAATAATAAATGTGAAAGGATGCAAACATTGCATTTGATTGATAAGTTGATACAGATTTAGAAGTACTTCTCATCATCTTTTTCATACATATCAAATGGATTGACATGTTCGACCTGTGATCTGAGGATAACCCGAAGCGATTTGGATACTTAGCATATAATCAGACTAATGATGCTATCTACGTGATTTTCTGCTTTCAAGTGGACAAGATATATGCACTGATTATATTGCAGAATGTGGGTCAACTGATTTATATGGCTACACAATTTGACAACAAATAATTCTATCCATTAGAAATGACAAGATACCTGCATATAAGAAACTTCCTGTGTACTTTGAGTTTGAGCTTGTGAGAGTTTATAGGACCACAAAGTATTGCAAAGATGATGCCCACACGCTAGACATGACCCTAAGGACAGCGGACAAAAGTGAATATGCTAGTTCATAGACTATGTTAATTTTAGCATTACAGGGTTTGTTAAATTAAAGGAGGAGGTCTTTACTATGAAGCAAAGCCTGCTCCTTTCTGCTTCTGCTACTACTACAAACACACACCATACCCTACACATTCCTAGGGCCATCAGTGGTAAAATTTCAATACGTGGTCGCATCAATAATTATTCGAAAGAAAACCCAATGACAGTTCTTTAAAAAACAACTACATGCAAAGACTTCTAGATATAGCCTTCAAAAATGATTTTTCTCCCTCCAAAATTCTTCTTTCTCACTTAAGAACCTATATAAATAAATCTCACATCTGAAATTCTTTTTCCCTCTTCTTTCTACTTCTTTACTTATGATGATGTTTTGTACCCCACAAAAACTACGCTCTCCTTAAAGTCTTCACCTACAGAGATTGTTCTCTTTGTACTTCTTATAATACATTCTAACTCATTCATTTGTGGCACCTTATCTTAATAATTGCCTTTTTACATCAGATTAAATTTCCACATAAATCTCCACATGGATTATAAGTCCCTTACAGAGGATGCCTTGTTTTACAATTCTTAGATGTCCTCAAGGCCTGTATAGATGGATATGAACAAATATTAGATTTTCAACACATGGCTACATGAAAAGGCCATCACGTGGCACACGGTGCTTGTGTAAAAAGATATACATGGTACTTCTGAAACATTTGCTTCTCCATGCATCAGGGAGCTAATTCTTGTCAACAAATGATTCCTATAAAATACATCTTAACAAAAGCATAGAGTTGTAATGAGAGCTTATAATATAAATGCAAACTCAGAATAATTGACAGCAGTAGATGACAAAGTGAACAAAGTCCTCACAAATGCATCAACACTACATTACACTACACTAATCTAAAGTCATTTTGAGAGCTAGTTTTAAGGTCACAATTGGTTAAGTACTGGCCATGTGACTTCAATCAAGCCACACATATTTCCAAAAATTTTCTAAGCTTCTAAAAATACCCGAATTTCAGAAACACAGACAATTATAGGCACTGTACTATGTCCTAGTTTTTAACTAGCAAGTGACATCATGGATGTAAAATACTAGAAAATAACAATACAGTATAGCTTTTTGTTAAGTATTATGTTATTACAAATATGTTAATTTTTATCAACAGTGATTTTTACTTCAGTAGCTATACTTTCTAAAGTACTATAAATATATATATTTTTAAAATCTTTGTTTCTCCAAGGATAATATAAAACCAAGAATAATAATGTTAGGTTCTGTAGTGGGGACTCTACAAATACATTTTCAATCAAATAGCGGGGTAAACCAAATCATAGCTTTGTTAAATTATGAGAAGTGAAGAAAATATGGGAATACACAGAACTAAGGGAAGACAGAATTATAATCCATGATTATACTTATGTTTGTTATTGTATTTTATTAATAAAACAGAGTAATAACTCACTAACATCTCATGTTTATGTTATTAATCATGGCAATGTTTATGGGTATTCTTGGGTATTGATATTAATTTCTTTAAAAGAATCACTGAAAATAATACTTGATTACTGAGTTTAGGGGACAGCAAACATTTTCTGTAAAGGTCTAGATAAATGGTTTATATTTTGTAAGGCACACAGTCTTTGTTACAACTGGTCAACTCTGCCCTGAGGTACAAAAATAGCCTTAGACAACATGTAAACTATGGGCATGATTGTGTTCCAATACAATTTTACTTACAAAAATCAATGATAAACCAAACCTGGACCTTAGGGTGTAGTTTTTTGGCCCCTGTTGAGTTCAACATAACATACAACTCATTGAAACCATAGCATAGAAAACCTGGATGGGAGTCCCAGACACTCTAGACAAAAATAGATAGGCATGATCCATGAATAAACCAGAGTCATGATTAGAAACAGTCTGGAAAAATAAAATAAATTTCAGCATCCTTCAAAGTTGAGATGTCCTCTGGTTGTGTGGTGGGGTGGGCCGGAACATGAACATGTATTAAGATTTGTTATAAAATATTTCAATTCATCTCTCATTCTATTTTAATATTTATAATGTAAAATAATATAATATAAATGCAAAACAATGTATTATATACATTCCAATTGTGTAATTTACAACTAAGCATATACAAGTTTTGAGGACATATTCTCAGCCTTTTTCAACTGATGTAGCAAGAAATTAAAAAAAAATCCAAATCAATAGAGCCTAACCAATTAATTTTATGTTTCTGATTAGTAGGCGGTAAGCAATATAAAAATTTCAAGCATTTTGGCTTCATTGTGATCCTGGACAAAATAATTTGGAATGAGAAAGTTCCCTTCATGTGAGAGATATTATAAGATTCACTTATAACTGCTAGAAATATTTTTAGCAGCTTAAAATAGAAATACCAATCAGGTTCTGAGGCCTATGAGTGAAAGACTATATTCTTCAGTTGAGCCCAGTGTTTTAGTTTCTGACATGATCTTCTATTGTTGGGAGAAGACTCCCAGAGGCACCATATGAGCACAAAATAGACATACTGGTCATGGGCCAACGTTCAGGGCACAAGATACAGAGTGGGAAGTCAGGAAGATTGACAATGAGTGCAGGTGTGCGCAGGTGCTCACCCAGCACCACCCCTGTCACCACACACAACCAACCAGCAAGCACAAAAGACTGAGTCATGCTATTTGCTTAGCAACAACTCCCAACATAGAAAACAGGAGAAGCCATCTCTTACCCTCTAATTTTCAAGAAAAAAATTCTGCTTTGCCCCTATCCTTAGGGTTCATAAGCAATGTTTTTGAATGTTTTCTAAGTATATGTTAGGAAGGTCAGATGAACTGCCAATCTCATCTCTATGAAAGTCTGTTTTATGAAGTTGAATATGAGAAGTGCTAAATACATAAATAAAAAGTAAAATCCTAGCAGTATTTTAGGCCACCAGTGTTGGACTAATTTAATGCCTATATTATCAGTTTAACTCAATGCATAGGTATCAGTTTCTATGATTGCTGAAAAACCCTTTAAAGAATGATTTGACTATAAATGTATAACAGTACCTGATGTACTCAATCAATGTAATGATTTGACTATAATGGTAAGGAGTTTGAATACTTTGAAGGCACTTAATACGGGGTGAAAAATTGGTGAATTGCATAAAGAAAAATGGTACGTCTAATAATAAAAAATCCTAAGTATACATATATTATTTGTGTAAAGGGATGCTGTTCCCTTATTTGAAATTTAGTTACATACAAGTCCCCCATGTAAGAACAGTACATGACCGGCCACCATCACTACTATATCATCTGGCATTCTCTCCCAACCATATCCTCTAATTTTTCTGCAATAGAACAATCCAACTCTGATCTCCTTTTCAGCCACTCTGATGGCCTCTGACAGAAAACTTCCCATATTCTAGAATTGAATCCTTTAAGTGGCAGGTCAAACTATTGCCTATTTCAGTGGTAGGAATAGGGAAGTAAATCCATTTCAGATCAGAGAGATCTGTGCTTGTCTTTAAATTTCTATCCATTTCTAGCCATGATAAGCTTGGACAAATACTTTTAACACCGTGACCCTCATTTTAGGCACATGAATAGCTCCTTGTCAACTGTGAGGAGGAAGTCAAATTCATCAAGTGCAGGTTCCACGTCTAAATGCACAGACTATGTTGAGACATCAACTGTGGCCCTTAAAAGACCTCTCCAGTCTATTCTTTAAGTGTATTTCCTTTAAGGTAAATAAAACAAAACTGTAAGCACAACTTAGCAATTGCAAATGTTACTTTGATATTGTGGTTTCATTTTAGGAAATTGGGTTTCAAAATTCTGCTCTACACATTAGTATTTAAATGCCTTTTTGTGCTTAAGTATATCCATCTGTAAAATGGGTCTAATAGAGTAAATAAGTTAATGCACACAAAAAGTTTATCGCAATCTTCACTTTTGGATCACAAGACTGTGATCTTTGACTTTTAAAATAACTTAAACTTAATTGAGGGCTCAGCACTATCATCTGCTGACCACTGAACTAATCCACTAGAAGTCATTTAAAGTTACTGGGGGTCAGTGCCCATAGTTCACTGTATAGAGTTCTGGCCACATACACAGGGGCTGGTGGGTTTGACCCCAGCCTGGGCCTGCTAAACAACTATGACAACAACAACAAATAGCCAGGTGTTGTGGCGGTGCCTGTAGTCCCAGCTACTTGTGAGGCTGAAGCAAGAGAATCGCTTAGGCCCAAGAGTTTGAGGGTGCTGTGAGCGCTGATGCCACCGCACTCTACTGAGGGTGACATAGTCAGACTCCATCTCAAAATAAATAAATAAATGAATGAATACAAATAAATAAATAATATAAAGTAACTGGGAGAACTATCTTTAAATAAAAAACCAACCAACAACTAAAAATAAAAACTAGGTTTTTTAAAAAACATTTGTGCAGTTATTTCCTTTTAGAAAATGAAAAAATACATAATGTGCAGAATACGGAGTTAGCGAAAAGTGACAGGAACTAAACTTTACACACAGGTATGCATGTGGCACTCATCTCACATTCAAAACTCTTCTCCTAAATGCACACGCACATCTCCACTGTGGCTCTAAGACACCATAAGGAGTGAAATTTTAAGGCACTAAAATTTTGAATTTACATAAGAGTAATATCTAAAGTATTATTCCTTGGTGTTCCAATAATGCTAAGTATATTTTTTTCAGTGCCTATTGAAGATGTGGGCAAACTATGTTCTCAATATTGATCCTTTAGAGTGCAGTTTATTTATCACACCACTCAAACTCCAGCCTCCTATCCAGCCTGGGCAGAGTGTTGTCAGACAAGAAGGGACCAGGGGAAAAAAATCTAGTAATAATAAGAGGCTAATATTATAATCACTGATCATCTGGAGTGCCATGAAAACATTCCAAAATATCCCTCCACAGAATACTCAGGGGAAATTAAGTGTTCATCTTGCTTTGTAGGTAGAAATGAGAGATCCAATGTTTTATGACTGAATGGACTAGTAGAAAATGACTGCTTAGCATTGTGACCATTACTGTGAGATAAGGGGTGAGGGGAATTAGGAGGTACCATCATAAGTTTACATAAAGTGTAAAACATCACAGAAATGTTTATAAAATTAAGATTGCAATATAATATTTCATATGTAAATGCAGAAATTTTGCAAACTATACAGTCTTTTTTTGATAAAGTATAAATTCTTTTCAAAAGACAATCAAATATATTTCAGTTACGTGATCTAATGCGGTTACAACACTTTAGGATGAATTTCTTTATGATAGTACAGCTGATTTCCAACTTGCAATATTTATACAAATTCACCTGTCTATTACCTTATTAGTCAACAAATTATTATTAAGTACTAATATTTGTTAGTAAGTAGCAAGGAAAAGATGTTTTGCAAACTTGCTCTCTGGAGCAGCCATCTTTCTCTTTTGCAACATGTTAAGCAAGATTACATCCCCAATTCATAAAAGAACTTTATACCTATCAAAGTACATTGTGCTGCAAGGACAATTTCATCTCTAAACACCATGGGTTTTCACAGGAATGTAATTGCAGTTTCCAATGGCAATACACTAACTGAAAATGTCTCTCTTAGAAATAATTCTACCAAATGCATGCAAATAATATTTTCATGTCTATAAACCCCAAGTACAAATCTTCTGATTTATGATCAGATCACATATAAAAAATTTTGAAGCAGGACCCTCCTAGAAAATTCAAGACACATAATGTTGAAGTATAAAGACAAAGAAAGGAAGATATGATGATCATATCATGTCAATCTTCTCTCTGTTTATATGAAACAAGGCAATTAGCCAGGTGCAGTGGCTCACGTGTATAATCCTAGCACTCTGGGAGCCTAAGGCCAGTAAATTTCTTAAACTCAGGAGTTCAAGCCCTGAATAAGAGTGAGACCTCATCTCTAAATGGGAAATGTGGTAGGCATCTGTAGTCCCAGCCTCTTGGGAGGCTGAGGCAAGAGGATCACTTGAGCCCATGAGCCTGAGGATGCTGTGAGCTATGATGCCACAGCACTCTACCAGGGTGACAAAGTGAGACTCTTTTCTCAAAAAATAAATAAATACGAAAGAAAGAAACTAAGAAAAGAAAGAAGGCCATTATACTTTCATATCTTCTTCAAGAATAGATAAGAATTGGAGCTTTATTGAACATAAGAAGTCTGCAAGGTGGTAACAGTAGTCCGTATTTCTGACATTTAGCAAAACTCAACATCTCTTAATTTTAATTTTCTTAATTATGAAATAGATACAGAAAATGCTTCTATCTACCTCTTCAGACTGTTGTCACCAGTAAATAATATGATACACACAATGTGGTCAACCTACTGTCTAGTAACAAAATATACTCATTAAACATTAGCTAAAAATGGAGTTTCTTTTTGGGGTGATGGAAATGTTCTGGAATTAGATGGTGCTAATGGTGGCATAACCTGTGAATATCCAAACAAAAACACTGCATTATATGCTCTAAAATGGTGAATTTTATTTTACACAAAATTTACACTAATTATATCTCAATAAAAAGGTATTTGTTATGATCATATTTATTATAATACATATTAGTAACTATGAAAGTTTACACATAGAATGGAGATGTTTTGCTTTTTATTCTATTCTTCAATATGATGGCATCCAAGTCTATAAAAAATGGTTTAAAGTAGTAACAGCACAGATAGATTTATTTTAGTTATATCATAAAATGTAGCAATGGTAGGTGGGATTAGAAATATGTGGGGCTAGTCAAATGTCTTGTAAGAGATTGTGAAGTCAACCAAGTTAAATTTTTTTTGCCATGATTTTGTGACTTAGGTTATTTTGTATACCCAAATATGGCTAAAAGCACACAATACTGAAGAATCACAAAATTGGATAAGGTGTAACTTCCAATGCCACTGAACTACCAATTGAGGAGTAGACATTGGGAAGTTAGTGATTAATTCATCACAATAATTTGGATTTCAGATTTGCCAGGGTCGTTTCCTTTTACTTATTAGCTAAATGGAAATCATGACTTTCTAGCTTCTTGACATATAATTAGTAAGGTCATTCTCTTCTGTCTCTTCTCTGATGTCTTCTGTGGTGACTTCACTCACACTTGGGATTCAGAACTAATCATGTTGTATTGTAATGGTCCATCTCTCCAACAACATTGTGAGCAACGAGAGGACAAAAGTTGATGTACTCACAATTAGATTAGTTACTGAACAACTTACACCTCATGTTCCCTTACTGGAATGGTAGTGATGTGGGAGTTATTAATATTCTATTGCTCAAGGTCATCCCTGAGGTCTGATCCTTCATACATCTGCCTCCTGCAGGTATATGTTATCACATGGTGGACAGAGTGAATCACTGTTGCATGTACTTGCCTACTGAGAGCTTGTCAAAAAGTAATCTGAATTTTTAGAAAATTTTTGAAGAACCTTCTAAAGACAGGTAAATACAACCTTATTGAGTACATCTTATATTAGTAATTTCTCTTCCTATCACTTTTATACTAGTTATGCTATTGTGCTATAAAAACAAACTACCTAAGTTATTATTGTTGTATTAGAGATGGGTTTGACCTTTGCTTGTTCCATGTTTGGAGCACTAGGCAAGATATTTATCATTAGGACTCAATACCTTTTTCCCATTTTTTAGTTGAAATCACTTTACACGTTTCAAGGTGCCACAAACTCTTAAATTTACATGAAATAATTGATAGTTAGAGATAAATGACAGCATAGAAAAAAGTGCTGTAGTGATATAACAAACTGACGATGATACAGCACCTGCTTCTGATGAGGACTCAGGAGATGAAGAAGGTGAAACAATAAATAACCCGGCAGGCTCTTTGTTGCGTGCACCTGCATATCTTATGCAAGATGACTGTGATGACGAGTATGACTCAGATGATCCTTCATATGCACCTGAGATAACTCCCTTGATGATGAAGTTCCATCTATATCTACTACACAGAAACCTTCATCAAAAAGAAAGAAAGCTGTCTTTAGAAAAGACTCCATTCAACTCTCTTCCCCATTGATGTATGGGATTGTTTGTTTTTTTCTTATACATTAATGGAAGTTCTGTATAGATCCTTGTTATTAAACTTTTGTCTGATTCAAAATATGCAAATATCCTTTCCCATTGTGTAGGTTGTCTATATGCTTTGGTTGTTGTCTCCTTGGCTATACAGAAGCTTTTCATTGTAATTAAGTCCCATTTGTTTATATTGCTGCTGTTGCTATTGTCATGGCAGTCTTCCTCATAAAGTCTTTCCCCAGGCCGATATCTTCCAGCATTTTTCCAATTCTTTCTTTGAGGATTTTGATCATTTCATACCTTAAATTTAAGTCCTTTATCCATCTTGAATCAATTTTTGTGAGTGGAGAAAGGTGAGGATCCAGTTTCAGTTTTTTACATATAGATATCCAATTCTCCCAGCACCATTTATTGAATAGGGAGTCTTTCCCCCAGTGAATGCTTTTGTTTGGTTTATCAAAGATTAGGTGGCTATAAGCCATTGGTTTCATTTCCAGGTTTTCTATACAATTCCAAGTATCTATGTCTCTATGGTCAGTAAATACATGAAAAATGTTCATCATCCCTAATTTTTAGAGACATGCAAATTAAAACCACCCTGAGATATCACCTAAATCCAGAGAGAATGGCCTATATCACAAAATCTCAAAATTGCAGATGCTGGTGTAGATGTGGAGAGAAAAGAACACTTTTATACTGCTGGTGGGACTGCAAACTAATACAACCTTCGTGGAAGAAAGTATGGAGAAAGCTCAAGGAACTCAACCTAGACCTCCCATTTGATCCTGCAATCCCATTAGTGGGCATCTATCTAGATGAAAAAAAAAAAAACTTTTATTATAAAGACACTTGTACTAGACTGTTTATTGCAGCCCAATTTACAATTGTTAAAACTGTAATTGGCCTAAATGTCCTTCAAACCAGCAATGGGTTGGTAAGCTATGGTATATGTAAACCATGGAATATTCCTCAGCCATGAAAAAAATGGAGATTTTGCAGTATTTGTAGTAACTTGGATGGAGGTGGAACACATTATTCTTAGTGAAACATCACAGGAATAGAGAAGCATGAATCCTATGTACTCAACTTTGATAGGAGGACAATTAATGACAATTAATGACACAGTGGAGCATGGGGGAAGGGGAGAGCAGACAGAGAGAGAAGGAGGGAGGGGGTGAGGGAAAAAAAACAAAATAAGAAAAGAAAATAGTGACTAATTCTCACATAAACTGGATTCAATTTTGACCAAACTACATTACTTAAACTATAATTTTTAATTCAACTTGTTAATATGTTGTTTAGGATATTGCATCCTTATTTATAAGTGAAATATGTCTGTAATTTCCCTTTATAACAATATATTTTCTCCAATTTTAATATCAGGTATATCCAGATTAAGTAGAATGACTTTGAAATATTTCTTCTTTTTCTATTGTCTATAAAATTTGGCATGGCTCTTTTTTTGAAATTATCTTTTATTTTTATTTATAAATGTTAGTTGTCTATATTTTGAGACTTTGTGAAAAAAAAGTTAACTAATGACTCCATACTGAGCCTCAGAGTTAAAGCATTCTATAATAGACATACTCTTTTCTTTTCTTTTTTTTTTTTTTTTGGAGAGACAAGAGTCTCACTTTATCGCCCTTGGTAGAGTGCCGTGGCGTCACACAACTCACAGCAACCTCCAACTCCTGGGCTTAGGCGATGGTCTTGCCTCAACCTCCTGAGTAGCTGGGACTACAGGCACCTGCCACAATGCCTAGTTATTTTTCTGTTTTGCAGTTTGGCAGAGGCCAGGTTTGTACCCGCCAGCTTCAGTATATGGGGCCGGCGCCCTACTCACTGAGCCACAGGCGCCCTACTTGGTGAGCCACAGGCGCTGCCCTGTAGACATACTCTTATTTCACAATGTGAATGTAACTTTCTTTGCATTATTATTATTAATATTGTTTAATATTTGGATGTAATAATTGTCTGATTTCTTTTCTGAATGTATTTATCTTCATTAATTCTTTTTGAGGTTTTTGTTTCTAGTCCTTTATTAAACACTGTTATTGCTATTAAATTTTAAGCCTTTTTAATTCTGTGAAGGCAAAAAGTGGAAACCTAATAAACACCTGTATATGTAAAAATAAAAAATAAAGAACAAAATTAATAAAAGAAAAACTAAGAAAGAAAGTGACAAAAATTTTGCACAAATGGAAAAAAGCTGACCTAATCGCACAGCCTGCAGCAGGTAGAGTTACAAAACAACCAGTTTCTTCACCTAAATGAGAACTTCCACAGAAATTCCTGAACTTTTTTTTGATGACGAGGCTATTGAACTCACTGTCACATAATCCAATTTATATGCTACTAGTAAGGATGCAAATTTTGGCTTCACCAGCTCCCAATTCAAATGATTTCTGGGAACTTTTTTTGGAGTGGTTATATCTCAATTCCTAGCGGCTTATGCTCTGGGTACAAAGAACAGACGTGTGTAATGATGCATTAGTGCTGCCATGAGACAGGACTGGTTTGACTATATTTTCAATGTTGTTTGGGATATTGCATCCTCCCTTATAAGTGAAATATGTTTGTGATTACCATTTTTAACAATATATTTTCTTCAATTTCAATATCAGGTATATCTAGATCAAGCAGAATGATTTTGAAATATTTCTTCTTTTTCTATTTTTTTTTTTTTTTTGAGACAGAGCCTCAAGCCGTCACCCTGGATAGAGTGCTGTGGCATCACAGCTCACAGCAACCTCCAATTCCTGGGCTCAAGCGAGTCTCCTGCCTCTGCCTCCCAAGTAGCTGGGACTACAGGCACTCGCCACAACGCCCGGCCATTTTTTGGTTGCAGCTGTCATTGTTGCTTGGCGGGCCCAGGGCCTGGATTCGAACCTGCCAGCTCAGGTGTACGTGGCTGGCGCCTTAGCCCGTTGAGCCACAGGCGCCAAGCCTCTTCTTTTTCTATTGTCTATAAGATTTGGCATGATCTGTTTTTTGAAACTCTCCTTTACTTTTCTTTATATTAGTTGTCTATTTTTTGAGACTTTGGAAAAAGAATAGGAAGTTAACCGATGACTTCATACTGAGCCTCAGAGTCAAACCAATCCATAATGTCTTATTTGACAATGCGAACGTTTCTTTCTTGGCATTATTATTACCAATATTGCTTAATATTTTGATGCAGTAATCATCTATTTTCTTTCCTGAATGTATTTATCTTCATTCATTCTTTACGTGGATTTTGTTTCTAGTCCTTATCTTAAACATTGTTATTGTTATTAAATTTTAAGCCTTTTAAATTCTGTGAAGGCCAAAGTGGAAACCTAATTAACACATGTATATGTACAAATAAATGAATAAATAAATAATATGGGCAAAGACATGGACAGAAGCTTTTAAGAAGAAGACAGAAATACAAATTAAAACCACAATAAGTTATTACCATATGCCTGTCAGAATAGCTAAAAGAAGTCCAAAAACAATACATGCTGGTATGGATGCAAAGAGAAAGGAATACGGTTGGTGAGACTGCAAATTAGTCCAACTTCTATGGCTAACCATATGTAGATTTTTCAAAGAACTAAATGTAGACCTATAGATCAGTCCAGCAATTCCACTACTGGATCTACACCCAAAGGAAAATCACTCATTTTGTCAAAAAGACACTTGGACTCAAATGTTTATTGCAGCACAACTCAAAATTGCAAAGATGTGAAATCAACCATATCTATCAATGTATGAATAGATTAACAGAACATGGTATATATAAACTATGGAGTATTAGCCACACACACAAAAGAATTAAAATCATTTCCAGCAACTTGCATGGAACTGGAGACCACTATCCAAAGTAAAGTATACAAAGAATGAAAAAAAACAAACACCACACATACTCTCCAGTAATTTGAAATTAATCAATAGGCATATTGGGGCACAGAAAAAAATAAAAGTCATTGGAAATCAGTAGAGGGAGGTAGGAGAGGAGAAGTAAAAGCCTACCTAACAGCAGGTTTGGGGAATTGGGGTAATAAGAACAGTTATATCTTTGATTTAAGCATCATAAAAGCTATTCATGTAATAGAATACATTTGTACCCCTTTAGTATTATGAAAGTTTTAAAAATGAAAAAGAAAGCTCTTTAGTGATTTGTTAAGGGAGTCATAAAAGTTGGCATTTCTTCACTTTTTCATTCTACTTTGGAATCTATCTTCATAAAGGAAGGCAAAAGACACAAGGAAAGCAAAAAATATGAAATAAGTATTTATCTTGTCATAATTAAAAAAATTATACAAAGCACATATAAAATATTACAGAATAGGAATACAATAAAGCAAACTACAAATTCTATGCTATAGAATATTCTACAATGGTTCAGTTGGGAGACTATTCTACAATAAGTTATAAAGCTAGGAAGCAATATATACTTTAAAATATACTATAAGTATATTAATAGATTATGTAGTAGTCTCTTTTTACATATTAATGTACATATTTTTGAATGATGTTTAAAAATACAAATAAATATAGGAGGAAAACAAGAGAGCTTATATAGCTGTATACTGCTGGAAGTGACACTCTAGTTCACATAGGAATTCGATGAAAGTTAATAGCAGTTCACTGCAGGCTCGCTCCTAGCATCTTGTGGCTATGCCTTTGCTTAACTTCCAAGAACCTCTCTTGAAAGTGAAGGGACCTAGAGAGTGGTCAACCATTTTCACGGGAGGCAGTGGTAAAAGCAATGCATTGTGTATGGCTACTGCGGATTTCTTTAACACTCACCCCTCATACTGATGCCTCTTCCTTCCACTCCGCTTCCTAATCTTTACTCCTCAGAATCTTCACTAGTCCATTTTCTCCTCGCTGCACACATTGTGGTACCGATTACCAAATGTCTTCTTGAGCAAAACACTCCAGTCCCAAACAGGAGACTTTATGCACATAGCTGGTAAAGAGTTTTTCTAGAAGTGCCATTTCCAAAGTCCAGGCCAGTGCATTTCCTGAGCATTCACTATCTTCACTTTCTTAGATCTATGCAATGGTGCTTCTCCACTCTGACTCTTCAGCTTTCTAGTTTTTTTGCTCATGTAAGATCCTTGGCTTCTTTTATATTCACTTCCCACTTTCTTGCATAGTACTTAGAGCATGATATAAATTCATTTTGCATACACGTGTATATTTGAATAAGTACAATGAACTATGTAAGTAAAGCCTGCTGGTCTCAATTTCTATCCCCCCAAAAGGAAGAAGGCTGAAAGAAGAAGCAATGGTAAGATGAATGTGGCACCTGAATCATGCTGGCTCTAAAGAGCCTTAACAAAGGTTGTTAACCTTTATTCCTGCCCAACAAAATGATCTTTGCCAAATGACTAGTTTAGAAGCCTGTGGCAGGTGTATTTCTTCTAGTTCACTGATCCTCCAGGGAAATGCACTATCCCATAGCTGTTTTTATGACTTGTACCATAGATTAAATGGCTTGGTTAGAGGGGAAATCAATTGCCATTTTTACAAAAACTTCACAAAGTGCTTGCAATCTACAATCTAATCAAAGTCTAAAAGCTCCTTGTAGATTAGTTTTATTGGCTCATTTTAAACCGGAGAACGGATGGCATTTCTCACAGAACCTGTACTGCCTCATTTCATTCTACTATAGCACTGATTTTTCTGCTGGTTACCAGGAGGCAACGAGTCCTTGAGAAGTTGTTCATCTTTGAGGTAATATTTTTGTTCTTTTTGTTTATCAGTGAAATTTAATGCAGTCAAATTATTTTTTTCCAATATGTACCTTTTTTGTGTGTCAGCTGCTTCCATTTCTTCATGTCAATGGACAGGAATACAAATCACTTACCAGTGAAGATAATCATCCCTCCATTCAATAAAATACTTATTGAATAAAAGGTATCAAGGACTCATTCAATAAATACTTATTAAATCCCTTCTTAGGATTAGGGAAATGGATTATGAGAGTTGAAGAGAATGAAATAAAAAATCTCTGAGACTATCAAACAGAGAAAGAACTTCATCCTATAACTACTGTTTTCTCCCCAGATATGTAGAGGGTGCCAAAAAAAGTATACATATTTTAAGTAAGAAAAAAATTGTATTAAACTTAAATACTTGATATATACCAATAACAAAAGAAGAAAACAAGTCCCATTCAGCACCTCTTCTAATCGCAGAAGTCAAAAGTGACTTAAGCATTGCTAATTTAATACATTTATTTTCCTTTCTTAAAATGTGCATTCATTTTTGGCACACTTTGTATTATAGTATATACTTCTACCTATCTTCCATATTTTGAAACATTTTAGTGATAGAAACATCATATATTGCAAATACTTCTACATGAATGTAATAATTAATTTCTAATCACAAAAGAGACTACTTTCTCATTCTCGCAGTCAGAGTCATCTGAATGCACACACCGTGGTGTCCAGGTTACCCCTGCTCCCTTTCTCCATCTCCCTTAAATTTTTTTTTATAGTAAGTGTATTATTTTTATACCACATCAAATTTTAGAAGAGAGGTTGTTTCCTTTTGTGTTATTGGAAATGTGTTTTGTTGTGACTTTCAACCCTTTTCAAACAACTCTCTTTTAAGTTAGGGTTGTATTCAGAGGGTTGGTGCATACCTTACTGACCAGAGCCAGATTTAATTTAGCTACTTTTAAAGTTGAGAGAACAGGCACTTTCTGCTTCTGCATTTCAGCTTCAGCACTTCATATCCATCTGATTAAATTATAAACGACTGAAGGAAGTACAAGCATTGGAATGCTATTTGAAATGTAAATATCATTCTTTGAAATGCTTTCTTTCCCCGACAGAAAGGAACTTCAAACAAAGCGGTGTGTATAAAGTTTTATGCATGTTCTGTGATGGCAAGATATTTTAAATACTAGTAAGCCTTGTTTGTGATTAATTTAATTATAGCTTCCAAATTGCAAAACTCCAGTGTGACCAGGAGAAAGTAACTGACACATGAGTGAGAAGCACCTAGAGATAAATGATTCCTGTGCAACGGCCAAAAAAATGAGAGTTGTCATGGCCTAATAGTTGCTTGCTGAGTTTGAACATTTTGAGATTCTAAGTTCTGTTTAGAATTTGTGTTCTTTATTGCTTTTCAATTACTTAACTATCTAATATTTAAATTCCTTTAGCAAGAATAGTTTGACCTCTTTCTCTGAACGTAGTATTACAGCACGTGTGATGAAAGAATAAAAGCTTTATCCTTTCATTCTTAAAGGCAGGGACGTTTTGCTTTGATGCGATGGTGTCCCTCACTGCAGCTTTACCTCCCAGTCACCCAATTTATTGATGCAAAATGAGTGACATTAGATTACTGTCATTGATTGGCAGCCCACCACACCATGCTGCACCACCTTTTTCTCTGTCTTTAGGACAATCTTGTGAGCTTGACATTAGTGTGCCTGATTTATAGCTTAAAAATTTAAGGTTCAGGGAAATTAAATAATGTTCCTATAGTCGAATAAGACTATGCAAGCTTTCAATTAACTCAAAATTCTTCTACCTCTGGAATCTATCAGGTTCTTCACCAAAAGATAGTTATTTATGTATTTATTGAGCTAGCTTTTATTTAATGATCAATCCCTGCCTTGGCTTGTGCAATGCTTGAGTACTGGTGAGCAAAACAGGCACTAGGAAGCCTTTAAGTCAGATTGAATTTATTACCCTTCCCATTGCATTTTTGTTTTCTTAGAATTTTTAAAAGTAGAATTCTAACCTAATATATTGCATCTGAAGAACAAAATTTTAGCCTCCATGGAATGTAATAGAAATATTTGAGGACTTTTTGTTTGTTATTTATTTACGGGATCTAAATTCAAATCCAGAGATGGTTGTTAAATTCTGCTCTTTGGTCAAGATCATTGTTGCTGAATTTGTTCAACAATATAGAGAAAGTAGCATGGACTTCCTTTAATGTAAGAGTATAGTTTTCTTTTTTTTTTTTTTTGAGACAGAGTGTCATTTTGTCACCCTCAGTGAAGTGTTATGCTGTCACAGTTCACAGCAACCTCCAGTTCTTGGGCTTAGGGGATTCTCTTGCCTCAGCCTCCCGAGGAGCTGGGACTACAGGTGCCCACCATAACACCCGGCTACCTTTTGCTGCAGTTTGTCCGGGGCCAAGTTTGAACCCAGCAGTCTTTGGTATATGGGGCCAGTGCCCTACTCACTGAGACACAGATGCCGCCCAGAGAGTTTTCCTACTGTTATACCAGAGGACTTCCAACTAGATGGTAGATTAGGTTCCTATAATCTTTCAAAGAGCTTATTTAACATGGTGGTGTTTCTTTATCTTTTAGCCATTTAATATGCATATTCATACTACACAAAACAAGCATTACTGAGACATGTATAAGCCTGGATGTTGACTCTGAGTGTTAGTAACTTTATAAATAAAAACTTATTCGTGTTTTGTTGGTATTAAGTTCTACTTATTTCCTATTGACATAGCTATAACCATTTGGTGTATACCTATTTATTTAAAAAAATCTATCTAAATATCTTAATAGCAGAACAATGTAAACAAAAATGTTATCATTTATAACTTTTCACATTTGGATACAGAAGTGAAAAATCTCACCAAGAAGGTATTTTCTGGATTTAGTCATGCTAACTTCTATTAGAAAGTGAGACTATTTACTGAACCATGATAATATCTGTTCTTATTTTCCCCTTGGAAATTTGTAGGGATATATGTGGGAGTAGCTTTTGGGCAGGTACTTCAGATATTATTTTTTAGACAAATACAATATCAATTTCTGCCAGTGCAGTGTGGATAATGAAAAAGGGTGACTCATAATGTGTCTTGTTATTTGTAACTTAAGAAATTATGTAATTATAGTAAAAGAAAAAAAAGAAAATAGTGATTAATTCTCACATAAATTGGATTCAATTTTCACTAAAGTACATTACTTAAACATTAATTTTTACTTAAAATTGTTAATATGTTGTTTAGGATACAGGAGATTGCATCCTCATTTATAAGTGAATTATGTTTGTAATTTCCTCTTTATAATAATATATTTTTTCAAATTTTAATATCAGGTGTATCCAGATTAAGTAGAACGATTTTGAAGTATTTCTTCTTTTTCTATTGTCTATAAGATTTGGCATGATCTGTTTTTTGGAATCATCTTTTATTTTTATTTATAAATATTAGTTGTCTATTTTTTGAGACGTTGGAAAAAGAATAAAAAGAAGTTAATTGATGACTCCATACTGATCCTCAGAGTGAGAGTATTCTATAATAAACATACTCTTATTTGACAATCTGAATGTTACTTTCTTTGCATTACTATTATTATTATTGTTTAATATTTCATTGCAGCAATTGTCTGATTTCTTTTCTGAATGTATTTATCTTCGTTCGTTCTTTTTTTTTTTTTTTTGAGACAGAGCCTCAAGCTGTCACTCTGGGTAGAATGTTGTGGCATCACAGCTCACAGCAACCTCCAATTCCTGGGCTCAAGTGAGTCTCCTGCCTCCGCCTCCCAAGTAGCTGGGACTATAGGTACCCACCACAATGCCCGGCCATTTTTGGTTGCAGCCGTCATTGTTGTATGGCGGGCCCGGGCTGGATTCGAACCCACCAGCTTAGATGGTGCCTTAGCCCATTGAGCCACAGATGCCGAGCCATTCATTCGTTCTTTATGAGGTTTTTGTTTATAGTCCTTATCTTAAACATTGTTATTGTTGTTGAATTTTAAGCCTTTTTTATTTTGTGAACACAGAAAGTGGAAACCTAATAAACACATGTATATGTAAAAATGAAATTAAAAAAAGAAATTATATTTGTTGAGGAAAAAAGTTAAATATGAATAGATCACTTACTACCTTCCATAAGCACATACGTGGAACAATCACATTCTAAGATCTAGGGCCAAACACCTAAACAAATATTTCTAGTCATTTTATAATATCATATATCAGGTTATTCTGTTTAACAATATATATCCTAGTATATCTACCATAAAGTCTAACTAAACATGTTGTGATTTACCATAGCCAGGGTTAAGTTAACTACTGCTGTCATTCAATACATAGATAATTTGCATGTGCACCCTATATTACACATGATCTTATTTACAACAAAAGCAACCCAGGATGATAAAAACAAACAAACAAACAAACACAATCGTCTAAATTCTGACTTTCAGAATGTTTTTTGTAATAACATTACCAACAGTTCCCAATATGTAGACAGGGCTAAGATAAGACAGTTACCACACCTGTTTTGAGAAACATTTTCTCATTCTAGGAGACACAAAATCTCCTCCTCACAGTGCCAGCAATTGTCGCATCTCTATTGTGTAACTGCGCTCAAGCTCATCAGAAGAGCCCTTGAAAGTAACGGGCCCTCGACAAAGGTGGAGGAGAGAGTAAACCACAGCGTCCTCACCTGCCCAGGTACATCTAGGGAACTGGCCAGGAATTTTAACCACCATTCCTAAAGTCAGTTCTGTGTTAAAAGAAGAAGACCAAAAAAACCCCCTATAAATTCTAAAGAAACAAAGTATAAATTAATTTTGAAAAACAATACTGCATACAGCTTAAGTCAAAATAAAAGACAGAGAAGACTGTCTACATTGTATGTTTTATCCAGGAATCCAAAATTGCATCTCAGGACATACTCCTGGGCCAAGTGTCTTCAGTATGTCAAAGAACAAAGAGAAGGCTGGGAGTTTTATTAGAAAGAGAGATATCACATATTATTTTACATAAATGCTTACTGGGACTGAAGATCCTTTTGGGAGTGGGCAAACTCTGATGGATGAGTGACGGTGGGCGGGAAAAGCAGTCTCAGACGAACAGCGGTTTTTTGCAGCAGCCACTAGATAGAACTAGTCTTTGGGTTTCAGCAGGCGTGTCTGCAGCTGGGCTTGTGAAAAGTTAAATGCTTGGAACAAGTGCTAAATGCCCTGAGTGCTATGTGACCCCTCAACTCTGATTGAGTTGAATATGAAAAGAATGACCTGATTTGTATAATCAACTTTCACAACACTTTGATGCAGCTAGAAGAAATAGTTTAAATCAGAACTAATGGTACAGGACTGTTTAAAAGAGAGCAAATAAAAGCCCATTTGAGGCTTTCCCATATATAATTTGGTTATATTCTGAGGCAACATGTCATTGCAATCAAATGATATTTTTAGTACTTATTTTAATGAATATGTATTTCTTTTAAAAAGTTTCTCTTTTTCTCTCTTAGGTAGCTGTTCACAAAGGTGCTAAAGTCATTTATGCCAGAGTAACTTCAAGAATTTCACAGCCTGTTGCCTCTTCTAACTTTAAAAGTTAATCAAAGGAAAGGATAGAATAATTAATTGTTGTTTAGGCAAGGATCTATGGCTTATGCTTAGGATCCTAGCATTTTGGGAGGCTGAAGGTGGGAGGATGGTTTCAGCCAGGAGCTCAGGTCCAGGTTGGGCAACATGGCAAGACCTTGTCTCTACAAAAAAATTTAAAAAATTTACTAGACCTGATTGCTCACACCTGTAGTCCTGTAACAAGCTCCATAAGAAAGAAAATTTTTCACTTAATTTTTTTTTGTCATTCTCTTATATTTTCCCATGTTTTTTGCTTATTCTTCTTCTCCCTCTGATATACCTTTGATCCTTATTTACCTTACTTTGCATAGTCCCATATTTCTTGCAATTGTTTATTCTTATTCTTTCTACTATAGTCTTGACTGACTGGGTTAATTTGAAAGTCTTATCCTTAAGCTCTGAAATTTGTCCTTCTGCCTGATCAATTCTGCTTTATAACTTTTCTACTATGTTTTTAAATTACCTAAACGAATTTTTACTATCCCTTTAGTGATTTTTATTCATATCTTCAATTATTTTTTGGTTTCTTGGTGTTGATTTCCTATTTTCTCATCAATCCCATTCATATTACTTGCTATCTCAAACCTGAATTCAGCAATTTCCTTTTTGTTAGAGTTCATTACAAAAAGTCTTTACGCTCCCTTCAGGGTGTTGAGTTTTCTCTTGTCAGAGAGTTTATGCTGGTTCCTTCTCATCTGGGGCCTCTTCTCTCAGCTAAAATGGATAATTTGTGGCATATTTCTCCTCCTATGATGGGCCTTCTATAGTTCAGTAAAGTTAGGGATGGGTTCTTCCCTGGCATGCTTAGGTTAAAGTCTGGAAGCTAGACCAGGCAGGAGAGAGGTGAATGCCTGTGAATTCTTATTATTATATGTGGTAGTAGTAGTAGCAGCAGCAGCAGCATTTTTTTCTTTTTTTAATTAGATTTAATCTTTTTAATTTTTATTACATCATAGCTGAATACATTAGTGCTTTTATGGGGTACATTGTGCTGATTTTGTATATAGTTTGGAATGCTTACGTCAAATTTGTTCACATAGCCTTGACCTCACTTGCTTAATTATTGTGTTAAGACATTTATACTCTACACTTAATAGATTTGACATGTACTCTTGCAAATGCATCATAAGGGTGGTCCGACGGATTACCCTCTCCCCGTCTAATCTTCCCCCCTCCCCTCGTCCTTCTCTTCCCTCCTTCATCTTGGGCAATAGTTGTGTTTTATTATTCATATGGAAGTGTGGGTGATGATATATTGGTTTCATAATAGTACTGTGTACATTGGATACTTTTCTTCCATTCTTGAGGCACTTTACTTTGCAGAATGAGTCTCCTATGTTGCCGCAGGGTATAGTGCTCTGGAGTTAGCCTAACTCACAGCATTCTCAAACTCCTGGGCTCAAACCGTCCTCCTGCCTCATCCTCCCAAGTAGCTGGGCTACAGCATGTACCCCAACATCTGGCTGCATTTTTTCTGTTTTTAGTAGAGACAGGGTCTTGCTCTTGCTCAAGCTGTCTGGAACTCCTAAATTTAAGCAATCCTCCCACCTCATTCTCTCATGCTTGCTAGGGACTTGTGTGTTACAGATGTGACACTCCCATCCAGTTCCAGTGGGAGTTTTCCTCGCTGATACTTTGCTGTGTCTCCCCATTTCCCTGTGGTTGTCCCAGGGCCACTGTAGTAGGGTGGGCCCACAAGACAGGCTTCATGCAGGACAGAGCAGTCCCAAAGGGAGAAGCACATTCGGGGATGGCATGAGTCTGTCAAACACAGTTCACCCACGTCCAATAAGAGAGTTGCTCTGACTCTGGACCTGTTCAGGCCTCCCAGGCAGTTGTGACCGGGGACCAGACACCCTGACAGGGGGTGGTATACAAAGAAGGCTATGGCTGCATGCTCCACCAGGGTCCGCTGAGAGGTGTGGCAGAGCGGTGCCATCCAGGCCACAGTGGCAGGTACTGTGTCTGTGAACTCCTGCTGCACCCAAGTCCTCCAGCAACAGCATGCATCACCTCCCACCACAGGACACAGACAGGGGCCTTCCCACTCTTCCCTCACCCAGCAAGGGGGAGCCAGTCAGTAACTATGCATCTGAGTCCTGGGCAGATGTAATGCTCTTGGGTTGGGACATCACAATGGTGCCAGCCACAGTGACCAGGGCTAACAAGCTAGCTACTTTCTCTGCTGAATGGTGCCTCTTCACGACCTCCAGTCAGGTTTCTGGATCAATCCTACGGTTGCTATGGTGGGAGACTCTCCCCACAGCTGCAGAGGCAAAGTCCTCAGGAGAAACTTGGAACCCCAGCTTCTCTCCTCTGCCCCTTCCCCACATGGGTCTTCCCTGAAGTCCCTCCGGTCCTGCTAGGCAGGTTGTCCCCCTTCTCTCTTCTTCACGTCACTCCTGCTACCTCTCTGTTGAGGTAGCCCGCTCGTGCCCGCTCTCAGGCCTTTGACCTGAAGGTGGATCCCCACTGGACACTGTGGTCCTCTCCACAGTAACAGCGTTGGACAGGCTGCTTCTAGTCCATCTACTTGGTTTATTCCAAAATAAAATATTTTTGATATAAAAGAATGAATGTTTATACATTTAAATCATTGAGAACATCCATAGACACATAATAGATACTTAAGTAATTATATGTACTCTCTTCTCAAGTAGAAAGTAATATATAGATACAAATGTAATTGAGAAATGGTATTATTTACACCAACGACTTTCCACAATTTTATGTCTCCTTCCAATCTTTCACATTTCCTCCAGTCTTTAAACAGAAAGGGAAGAGTCTCAAACTAGACATGCACTTAATAAATGACGAAGATCATCCATAATAAAATCACTTACAATTAATATGATACTATGTGTAATTATTTCACATACATCTATGAATATATAGCTTTATATTTAATTTATGTATATTGTATATGACTATGCATTTACATATATATATATTTCAGACTATATATGTATATGTATCTTTATATAAATGTGTGTGTATATATACAAAGCACATATTTATATATCGTTCAGACTATATATATATGCAGTCTATAGAAAGAAGCAATGAAGTTTGAAATTCTAATGCTTTGGAAATCACTTTACACATGGTCATCATGAATTGAAATATATATCCTTATTGTTTAGTTAATTATTTAAGTCCACATTACTTTGTTTTTCTTGATTACTGTTTGATCAATTTGTAGGAATGATGTAGATACTAGGCAATTCACTTAATATTGATTTCATGCTGTACTTTGATAAATTTCTATTGACTGTCATTTTTGTGTATTATATTAACCATAAGTAGCTTTGTGTGTATGTGTGTGTGTGTTCCCATATTTATTTGATATTATTACAGGCGGTTCATTACAAAAGTGGAACTTTGATCAACTAATAGATTAGTTAAGTGGTTTGCTTAAGGCTAGATTTCTTGTTTCCCCATTTAAACTGGATAAAAAATATATAGAAAATTGAATATCTAAATATAAAGATGATATAATTTCTTCCTTATTTAAAAAATGGCTTAACTTTGAAATAAAACAGAATCTCCTGACACTTTAACTTTTCTCTGGAACAGGTACTATTATCAATAATAGTCAAAACAATTTAAATCAAACAACTATTCTTGGATGATAATTTATCATTTATAATTATGCAGTAGTGTGGTAGGTGAAACAAGTTCAAAGATAAAATATGTAGGTCATTAGACAAGCTAATTAAAAGCTGAATTTTTTCACATATGAGGAGCTTACTAGTGAATACCATCTGGAAATGAAATATCCTTTTATAGTACATTCAGTTTTCTATTTTAGTCTTTTGCTTATGTCCCTTATAAATGAAGAAACTAGAACCAGGACTGGGTTTCATTGACACTATGAGACACTTGTCTCAAACATAAAATTTTAGAAGAATTAATGAACTCAGTATTCAGATATATAATAGCTTCATACAGTGGGCTGGGCACAGCATATCATGCCTGTAGTCCTAGCATTTTGGAAGGCCAAAGCAGGAGGATTATTTAAGGTTAGATATTTGAGATTATTCTGGGTAACATAACAAGACCCTGTCCCCACAGGAAAAAAAAAAAAAAGAAACAAAGAAAAGGAAGAATAAATGGGTGTAGTGGCATGTGCCTATAGTCTTACCTACTCTGGAGGCTGAGGTGGAAGAATGCTTGAGCCCAGGAGTTTGAGGATGCAATAAACTACGATGATCCATCATTTCTGTAAAAGTCTAAATGAAAAAAAAAAATAAAGCAAAATAACTGGAGTCAGGGCTGGGATTTGGTTCAGACAAATAAGCCACTTGTCTCATGCACAAAATTTTATTAGTATCCTTCCTTCAAAAGTAAATAGAATTCAGGTCAAGTTGATTTTCTCATAAAGCCTCGTAGGAAATACTAGATCCTTTTGCCTTCATTGAGATAATACAGGAGCGTTTCCATTCTGCAATGTAACTTTGTCTTGAAATTTTCCATGAACCACTGTCTACCACTTTGTCTGGCTTACTCTTTCTCAACTTCTCACTCAGAAAGCTCACTACTCCTTTCTGTGTTTAGTTAATTCTACAGGGTGTGCTAAAAGTCCCCAAACTCACCCATAAACTTGCCATACACAAGGAAAATGGAAAACTAAATCTAAAGATATCTTTATTTACAAAATGTTCATTACAAAATTTTACAAAGAGGTGGCCAACACAGAGATAATATTTTGTTTTGTTTTGTTTTTCTCCTTTGGTAAGTTTATGAAAAAAGTTGTCAGAAACTTTTGATTTAAACTGAGTATCCAGCATTAATACATTGGACAAAGTACTTTCAGTGTATTTGAGGAAAGCCACAGAAAGATTATAAAAATAAGGCATTTCATATTTATTTTTAAGTTAACTAATTAAAAAATACTTACTTTCCCATTTAAGCTAATATATAATTAAAATATCTGAGTATTAAGAATTTGTCCTGAAAGCTAAATTTAGAATGTAGGAGACA
>CAUYON010071085.1:0-19050 GCA_963573935.1 Arctocebus calabarensis | reverse complement strand
TGTAAGCTGGGACTGGTGTTTGTACCTTTTCCCCTAGAGTTTTGCCAACCCGTACTTTGCTACTGCCTGCGAAACTGGGGGCCTTCTTGATGTGGTGGGGTTAAGTGGCTCTGTCTTATTTTCAGCTGGTCTCTGTCTTACACCAGAGAATCAGTTATTCTGTGTTGGAATCTGAGCTGTGGAGGAAAACCAGCAGTTAGGTCACCACGCCCCCCCACAGCAATTCCACAATTGGAAAGGAAAATCAAACCTTCCCACTACCACACACCCAGTGTACAGCATTGGAAAGTCCTTGGGTGATTGGCCCAGTTGAAGAGGTCCAAATCAATTGTCCCAGCCAGTACCAACCTCAAATCCAAGAGTTGAGAAGCCTGCTGGCAGCTTTAGTATAACTCACTCCAGGATTCTGTGAGCTCAGGAGGCCCCCCCACAAGCTATTAAATTAGCCTGGGAAGGTTCATACCTCTTTCCCTGCCTTGCCCCTATGTCACACCCAGTCTCTGGTAACCCTGCAGGGCTGTGATCCAGTTCCCTCCAATGAGCAGATACTCTAGATGTTTGCACCTGCCTACATCACACAGGGCTCTGTGACTCCTCAGCCAGTCCACCAGTTATGTCAGTGTTGACAGGGGGGGAGGTGAGGCCTGACAACCTGGGTACTTGATAGGGGCTGGGCGATTCACTCAGTTCTCGCCCTGTCCCTGATTGATGTAAAGTAGATGGAAAAGCTGATAGAACAGAACAAGTTCACAGAATTTCTGCCCTGTGGAAGAGACGCTGGGCTGCTAATAGTCCTGACTCAGTCTGTGAGCTTCAGCCCTTTGTCTCAGCTGTCATCCCCTGAGGGTCAGGTGTGGCCGAAATTTAGCAAAGCTTTCTCAGGGCTGGGTTTGGTGCCTCAGGGGACTGCCTGTCCACTTTGGCCAGCCACCTTCAGCTTACTCTCCTCTCACCCTCCTGAGCCAGGAGAACAGCACAGACCAGCAGCAGCCCACGCCCTGTCCACACCCCTCAAGAAAGTGTCCAAGAATCTGGATTTAATGGGGGACAGACCTCCAGACCTCAGGGTGAGAGTGGAGGGGAGTGCTGGGAGTTCCACCTTGCAGGTAGAGAATATATACAGTTTTATACAGCTTTATGCCTGGCAGGAGAGTGCCACGGCACCCTAGTAGGGGAAGGAGGTCCAGTTTTTAGAGGGTCTGTCCCGTGGAGTAGAGTGGGAGGACATCTGAACTCTACTCGCTTGTTTGTATGGAGGTATGGAGTATACTGCTAGCTGCTCTCATGAGGGAGGGGACTCCCGTCCACTTGGTGATGTGCTCTGTACCTTTTATTTGTATCCTTGGGGTCACAGGTCACTCCAGCAGGGTTGATGTGCGTTCCTCGACCTTGTCTCTTGGCTCAGCTCCAAACCGTTGGCTTTCTCACTAAATTTCTGTCCTTTACCTCTCCTTCTGGACAGGAGCGTCTGCAGAAAGCTGGCTACAGACTGCCATCTTGGCTCCTCCCCTGTTTCTTTTTTTTTCCTATTTACCTTTTGATTTAATACTATTGACATCTTCACAAGATTGTTGAAAGATATGAGTAATATAAAAACTATAAAGTAGTTTAGAATTACAAAGTGCTAAATAAATGCTTTAAAGATGGCTATGCTTCTGTAAGGAAAGTCCAAGTTTCTCTTTATTTTATCAATATAAAATGAAGGACTCTTATATTACTTGAGTGTTATGAGAAAGAAATCAAATCTAAATTCTCTATATAATGAAGAAATAGTTGATTTAAAATGAATGGTGACATGAAATTTACATATTTCAGCACTTACCTGACCTTTTCATATTATGTAAAATCTTTGCATACAATAAATGGCTACTTAGTCATCTAGAAAATCAAATTTAGTAGGACCAAATACTTTGTAATAGAACTGTCCCATTAACTAAACTGTCCTATGAAGAAACTATTCATGAAAAGAAATGCAAGTATCATTTGAGGTATTGTCCTTGGGGAAATAATTTTAACTCATACAGAGAAGTATTTTATTGATTTTTGCAAAAATCATTCAGTCCCTTGACTTAGCATGTGACCCTAGCTGAGTCCTTGAATGCCAAGCTTCAGCTTCCACAGCACCCAGAAAAGTAACGGGGTGAGTAACATGTGCCTTTCACCTCCCAGGTCACTGCGGTGATCAGATATGTGGGTGTCTGTGAAGCGTATTTTTTGCATGTTTATATGGAAACAGTAAAGGTCCTGGAAAACTATGCTTCTTGCTTTTTTGCTTTTTTTGACTCTACTATTTTAGTAAGAACAAAATATACAGCTATGACTCCACCTGACCTGCTCCCTCTTCTTAGGAGCAAGGATTCAATCATGGCAACATTTAAGGAAAAAAATATTTAAATTATTATTTATGTTAATAGAAGAAAAGCAAAATCAGTTAATCTGTAGACAGAGATTTATGTGATAAAACATTACAACCTAGGGAGGTGATCATGGTTTCATTGGTGTTATGTTGCAAACTGTGTAAACATTAGATTGCACACTCGATTATTAACTACTTTGTCTCTCTTGAGGTTCAATCATATCCTAAGGATCCCCACATTCTGTGTACTCTGCTATCCTTAGCCACACAGGTGAGTGCCAGACACAGATCCAAAGTAACTGACTAAGGCAAATGTAAATTTTTTGTAAATACCTCCCTAGTCAATATACAATTAATATGTATTTCCTGAGTAAGTCTTGTTTAGGAAAAGATTAACTAAATGTAATCAGTTTAAGAGGATATATAATAAAGAAAAGAATAATCCTGGGATTGTGGCTGAAGAAGCAACCAAATTTGGGGTATATGTGTGTGTGTTTGTGGACATGTGTGGGCATTCCATACCCAATTAAATACTATATCATTATACAAAACTTGGACACCTATGTTTGACATGTTACTTTTTCATTTAATTACTCAAAACTGTGCATCTATCTATGTATCGATTGTGATCTATCTACCTACTTACCTGCATGATGATCTTCCACACTTATCCTTCCTATGTAAATTTCTTCAATGGACATGTAGAGTAGGGAATCCAGAAATATCAATCTCCCAAGCTCAGGACAAGAAATGGGTATTGGGAAATTTTGTCAGCAGATAGCAAGATCCTAGCCAGAATACACAAGGTCAGGGGGATAATGTGGTCCATTGGAGAGAATATGATAATATTCAGAGTAGCCCATGTGTTTGCCAACCACAAAAAATTCAGTAGAAATTCAGTTAGCAAAACTCAGTTCTGAGCTTGTATATAAAGCAGAGCAGGAAAGACAGACATTGGGATTCTGGAACAAGGAAGAACTCTAACAAAGAAAATATGCATTCTTCCATTTCCTCAAATATATCAAGTTCCTCCTTACTGAGAGCTTTCAAATATGCTTTGTATTCTCTCTGAATATAATCCTCCTGCCATTTTAGAAATTTTCTCATTTAATCATTAAATACTTTACCCAAAGGAGTCTCCCAAGATTCCATAAGCTAGATTAGCTTTCCCTAGCATGCTCTATTATTAGTCAGCCCTTGATGTGTAACAAAATACACTATATTTAGTGGCTTGAATAAGAAAACAGTTATCTCACTCACAATTCTATGAGTCAGTATTTTGGGTTGGGTTCCCCTTCATGGTTCTTCAGCTGGTCTCAAAAGAGCTTCTCCACATCTCTGTGGCCAGAGACAGTTTCTGAAATCAGCTGGGTTGGCTTGGCCCTGGCTGAACACCAACGTCCTCATTCATATTTAGGGTTGGGCTGTGGAGGAATGGGACCTTTCAATTCTCTTCCATGGTTTTGATTTTCTAGGAAGGGACCCGATGGTGTCATAGTTTTGAATTCAAAGTACAGTGAAAGAGCAAACATAAGTGTGCAAATACTTGTGGAATATTTTTTTGGATCTTTTTTTGTTAACATCCTGCTGGCAAAAGTAAGGCACATGGTCCACCTAGGAGAAAATCAGACTTCATCTCTTGACGGCAGGATCTGCAGTGTGGTGTTCCTAGAGCATGAAGGCAGGAGAGGAAGCATCTGTGCCTGCCTTCACAATCTGTTGAACACACTCTCCAATTACCCTAATGTTTTTTGTCATAGGATAAATATTTATACTTATATATTTATTTGCCCAATTGTTTTTGAGCTCATCTACCTCTTGTAGAGCGTAAAGCTACATATATTATAAAAACTGTCTATTTTTTCCAATATTATATTTTAGGTACCAAGTCCAGGGTCTGGCTGACAGAAAGCACTTTGTAATTACTTATTAAATGTAGACATTCATGAAGCAGAAGTGGGACATAAAATTAAGGTTAAAACTATAGCATTGATAACCCAGCAATTAGTTTCAGAGTGCTGCATCACAAATGCATAAGAGTTTCTTTCTTATCATTACTTAGTTTATGTAAGAGGAAAATTAATTAATTCTCATTTAATACATTTATATTTTGGTTTTGGTGGAATATTCTAACTGGTGCAGGAAATATGTCACAGTAGTTACAAACAGATAAAAGATCTATAAAAACTATGGTGACAATCATCATTGTTGTGATGAGACTAGGCTATAACATAATTGTACAGCCTAGTCTCATGTATGGAAAATAATCATACAGACACAGTAGCAATAAAATAATTTTTTCCTTTAGAAGTAATTGCTTATTCTTGCTTTTAAGAATACATAATTAATCCCTTATTATTTCTTCATCATCATACCTAGGAATGAAGCTTCTGCTGCATTAGAACAATAGTTTTTATTTCTTACCTTACTGAGATTTTCTTATATGAACCTTCAAATTAGTTTGGTTTCATTAAGAAGATTGTTTTAACAGTGATTGCTTCTCATTTCAACATATTTTTTAATAATTTTTTGAAAATTTCAGAATATTATGGGGTATACACGTTTTGGTTACAACATTTGTTTTTGTACATTTGAAGTCAAAGTTAGGACTGTGACTGTCACCAAGAAAATGTGCATTGTACCAGTAGGAGTGACTTACTCCACCTTCCTCCCTCCTTCTAACTTCTTGCTTCCTATTGAGTTTCACTTCCCGTGGGAACACAAGTTTTGATGAACTAGTTCCAATTTAGTAGTGAGTAATTGTGGTGTTTTCTTTTCCATTATAGTGATACTTTACTTAGAAGAATTGTCCCATCCAGGTTGTTACCAAAGATACTAGTTCACCTTTTTAAGGCTAAGTATCACTCCATGGTATACACATAACACATTTTATTGATCCACTCATGTATTGATAGGCACGAGGGTTGTTCACACATCTTTGCAATTGTGAATGGTGCTGGTATAAACATTTGTGTGCAAGTGTCTTTTTGATGCAATGTCTTTCTTTTTCCTATTGGGTAAATACCTAGTAGTGAGATTGTGGATCGAACAGTTGGAGTACTTTTAGCTCTTTGGGGCATCTCCATAGTACTTCCAACAGAGTGGTGTTTTTCAACCTTTTTAATCTCATGGTGCACTTTTTTATCTCTAAAGTGAAACTTGCATGACACACTTACGTTGATCAAAAAAGTGAAAAATCATTGACTATGCTTTAAATTTCTTTCAAAAATAATTTCATTAATGATCTTTAAAATTTTCATGGCATACCAGTGTACTGTGGCTCACCAGTTGAAAATCATTGCTATCGAAGTTGTACTAGTCTGCAGTCCCATCAATAGTATATAAGCTGAGAATCATATCAAAGGCACATTACTTTTCACAGTAGCAACAAAGAAAATGAAATACCTAGAAACATATTAAACTAAAGAAGTTAAAGTTCTCAATAGGGAGAACTATAAAACACTGAGGAAAAAAATTACAGAGAATTTAAACAAATGGAGAAACATATTATGCTCACGGATAGGCAGAATCCATGTGGTTAAAACCCTGAGCAATTAAAATATCAATGCCATTTTTTTCAGAGCTAGAAAAATAGTTCTATGCTTTGTTTGGAACCAGAAAAGACTCCAAATAGCCAATGAAACCCTATATAATAAGAACAAAGTAAGAGGCATTCTTTTACCAGACCTCAACATACACTACAAGGCTATAATAACTGAAACAGCATGGTATTGGCATAAAAATCAGAGATAAAGACGGAGGAGCCAGGCACAGTGGCTCATGCAGTTTGGGAGGCCCAGGTGGGCTGATTGCCTGAGCTCAGGAGTTTGAGACTGGACTGAGCTGGAGTGAGATCCTATCTCAAAAATAGTTAGGTGTTGTGGTGGGCACCTGTAGTCCTAGGTACTCAGACAGTGGAGGCAAGAGAATCACTTGAGCCCAGGAGTTTGAGGTTGCTGTGAGCTGTTGATGCCACAGCACTATAACAATGGTGACAAGGTGAGCCTCTGTCTCAAAAAAAGAAAAAAAAGACCTATAAATCAGAACAGGAGACTCAGAGAAGAAAACTGCCATCAGTTTTCCATCTGATTTTTGACAAAGGAGATAAAATCATACACTTGGAAAAATAATCCCTATTTGACAAAAGGAGCTGGAAAAACTGGATATCTACAGGTAAAAGACTAAAACAGGATAAAAATAAAAGTTTGAAATTTATATTATTCTTGCTTTTCAATTAACCAGAGAACATGCTGATATGACATAGAAGGATGGCCTCTCAGCACTCTGGAATCTTAATAATATCATAGACTTTATCTCCCACTGCCTAATCACCTTGCTCTGCATTTCCAAAGTATTTGCTTGTTTGTAAATCTTCAAACTTCCCTGAATAAGGTTAATAGATTTTTAAAAAATATCTAGTAATGGAGGAGGGTCTTAATCTAAGTTTGCAATAAAGGAGAACAGACTAAAAGGAGACCCCACAAGGAAGATAAAAAAGAAAGAATATGCCCAGCATTTGTAGAAAGGACAGTAACATTAACTATTCTAGTTAAAATAAACATATTTGGATATTTCAATGTTTTTGATAACAAGAAAGTCAGGAAAAAGGTAGCTGTACTGCACGGGAGGGGAGAGGATGGGAGAGGGTTAGGGATATCTTCATTCACCAAGAATGGGGCAGAAGCAAGCTGAGCCAGGGAGCAGTTGCTGGTGGGGCAAGAGGATTGAGGCCAAGAACTCAACCTTGGAGTCTGAGAGGGGCAAGGGCTGGCTCTTACAGCCCCTCTCTGCCCACAAGGCCTTGTGGCTTCTCTGTGGGCCAGGAAGCGTCTGGAGAGTGCTTCCCACTGATGCACTGTATCTACATTTTACAAACGGAAAGCTCTGGCTGCTGGGGTGAGTATATGATCTTTAAAAAATACAATTAGACTTACAAAAGAGAGAGGATTAGAATTATACCAATTCAACTTCTGCCTCTTTTTTTTTTTTTTTAATGTTTTGGACCAATTTTAATTAAATGTAGCTTACAAACTTCCATTTATTTTTACTTAACAACAACTAAAACTAACTTTTATTTAGATTAGTGTTTTGTCAAATGTAAGAATCCAATGTGAAAAGGAAATATTAAGAGAAAACGGAAATTTAGAAATAGTCTCTGTTAATATATTAATTTTAGTAACAGTTTAGTAATTTTTGAAACAGTTAAAGAATCCATTGAAACCATTTAGATTGATAGTATAAAGACATTTTGAATTGATTGGTGAATAAAGCTGCTTCATAGAGCAAGTACAGAAATAAAAGCAGAAGAATTAAAACTTTTGTAGACGCTCAATGCATTACTTTTTGTAGCTAGCCAGGTGAAATTACTTCTCTGAAAGAGAACGCAGCAAATAGAAAACAGAGTGAGATCTTTTATGTCACATTCAGAGAAGCACCACTGAGTTCAAATAATTATCTGAGAACAATGAAAAATCTATTTAGACCTGCATAGAAATTCTAGTCAGGTTGTATTTTTTTCACTTTCACGTCAGAAGATGTAAGATTTATTCACATAAAATAAATTACAGAGTAGATGAAATGATACTTTCAGCTACTATATAAGAATAGCCCAGCACTTCTATATACTTTCATTCTTCCTAGTAAAAAGCCCCAGAAAATACTAAGTTCTAGTTATTAACCTCTTTATTCTAGAAAATTACTTTTGATCAAGCGCTTTGGAATAAAAATTTTGGTGTATGGTCAAACTCTTTAAACAGCTGTATAGCTTTGTGCAAATTATCTCAGCCTTCTAGCCTTTCCATCTGTGCAATGGAAATAATAGTGATGATATCTACCACACTGAATTATTATAATTATTTAATAAACTAATGTTTCTAATGTGCTATCACAATGCATAAATAACAAATGTTGCTTTTCCTAGTTGATTTGCTTATTATAAATATTGGAAGAACATCAGAAAAAAATGTTAGTTTAAAAGTCATAACTAAGACACTTTTGGTCTTAGTTTTCTTTAGGTTTCTGCAAAGATCTAAACATTTTATTTTATATTCTCTAACTTTAAAATATTTTTTTCAGAATTCTATATCCTTGCCACAAAAATCATCATATTTTAAGGAGCTATGATTCAATATGGTCATAAAATCTAAAAGTAACACTAATTATTTAAATATCATATAGTTCCCTATTAAAAATATTGTACATTCTGTTCGGTTAGGTTAGGAATAGCATTGAAAATGTATACCAACAAAACATTTTTAAAAAGTAGCTCTTCACATTTATTATTCTCTTTGTATTAAAAAAGGAAGTGTGTTCAGGCCAACAGATGCCACAGTTTTTTCCATTCCTTGTCCTTTCCACTTTTGTTCTTTCTCCAGAGAAAGACCATATGCAGGCACTGTTACTTAGACACTATTATAGGTTAAGTTTTCAGTTGGGGGGATCTTTCCTCTCTTCTAATCCATTTTTCTTTTTTTCCCTGAGATAGAGCCTCTAGCTGTCACCCTTAGTAGAGTGCTGTGGCATCACAGGTCACAGCAACCTCCAACTCCTCAAGCGATTCTCCTGCCTCTGCCTCCCAAGTAGCTGGGACTACAGGTGCCTGCCACAATGCCTGGCTATTTTTTGGTTGCAGCCATCATTATTGTTTGGTGGTCTGGGCTGGAATAAACCTGCCAGCTCAGGTATACATGGCTGGCTCCTTAGCCACTTGAGCCACAGGCGCCGAGCCTAATCCATTTCTACTCCAACTGTGGCCTATGGACACCCGCACCCGTCCTTAAACTGGTTGCTACCAGATCATGAGAAGTTAACTACAAAGAAATGAAAAGAAACATTGTGGCAATTTAACACCATCATGACATATTTACATTTTCAGTGGCCTCCTGTGCTTGAACATGAGGTAGACCGATTTGCATATGGTTTGCATACGATCCTACTACACGTGGCCACAAGTGTATACTTCTTTGTAAAACAAATTGAAGGTTATAGAAAAGTTGCATGGGTCCTGCGCAATGGCCTACACTTATAATCCTAGCACTCTAGGAGCTGAGGTAGGAAGATCCCTTGAGTTCAGGAGTTCAAGACCAGCCTAAGCAAGAGTGAGACTTCATCTCTACTAAAAATAGAAAAACTAGCCAGACATTGTGATGGGTTCCTGTTGTCCCAGATACTCGGGAAGACTGAGGTAGGAGGATCACTTGAACCCAGGAATTTGAGGTTACTGTGAGCTAGGCTAAAACCAGGGCATTCTAGCCTGAGCAACAGAGTGAAATTGTGCCTCAAAAAAAAAAAAAAAAAGAGAGAGAAAGAAAAGTTGCAAGAATAATATAGAAAGACCCTCTTAGACTGGTGGCCCAGAATCTCCATTTATTTTCCTACAATTACAGCAAAAATATACAACCCAGGATTACATGTTTCATCCAATGGTGTGGTCTCTCTAGTCTTAATGTAAAAATCTTCAGTCTTTCAATGCTATTAACACATTTTGTAAGATCTAACTGCAGTAATTTTATAGAATGTTAATTAATCATTAGGCACAGGTTATACAAATAGTCCTATCTGGCAGGACTGCTACAAAAACCACACTTCTCACTGTGTCTTAACAGATGGTGCTAGATATCGACTTGTCCTATTATTGGTAATGTTAAATTTAGCAATTTGAGTTTTTTGATTTCTAAATCTTCTTACTATGAGGTTATATTTTTTCCATTGTAATTACGGAATAATTTGCATAGAGATGATTTACAGTTATATAAATACTGTTTCTCATTCCATCTTAGCACCCACTGTGGTTTTTGCCCTAATTAATTATTGTTGAGAAGATTGCCTAAGGGTTTTCTCCTGCTTACTCCATTCTTTCTACATCATGTGTTTTACTAAAATGAAAAAGAACATTATTTCATCCCATTTTTAAAATTTATGTATTAATGTATACCAGCATGGACTTAACGATTGTTTATTTTATTCAATAGATTATGAGATTTCATTATCATTATTCACTTTGATGCTAAATTTATCCCAAATTTGGCCAGCGAAAAGCCCAGGGCAGATCACCGCCTGTGTTTTCGGGATATGCATGACTTGTGAGCACTTCCTTATCTTAATTTACCATAAAATTGTTGAGACTCATCCTATATTTCTCCTACCCAGGCTGTGGAATTAGCCAGTTTTCCAAGGAACCCTGATTCTTTTTGAGCAAACAATATTCAGAAAGTAATATCTGAGCACTAGATTTGCCCATTGCTGTAGAGGCACCACTGCCCTCACATCAGCATCGTCATTCATATGCATATGTACATATATACATGAATGATTTATATGCATGTTTGTATGTCTATGATTTATATATACATATACACACATATGCATGTTTTCACACGGGTTCTTCCAGTTCTAGTATAATACCACAAAAATATACAATATTCCTTCCAGATTGCACTTTTAAAAAATATTTATACCTCCCTTCTCTGTCATTAAGAAACCATGGTTCCGGGGTGGCACCTGTGGCTCAGTGTAGGGCACCTGCCCCATATACTGAGGCAGGGTGAAAGATGGTGGGTTTGAACCCCACCCCCTCCCCCAACCAAACTGCAACAAAAAATAGCTGGGTGTTGTGGCAGGTGCTTGTAGACCCAGCTACTCAGGAGGCTGAGGCAAGAGAATCACCTACACTCAGAAATTGGAGGTTGCTGTGAGCTGTGACGCTATGGCACTCTGCTGAGGGTGATAAAGTGACACTGTGTCTTTAAAGAAAGAAAGAAAGAAAGAAAGAAAGAAAGAAAGAAAGAAAGAAAGAAAGAAAGAAACCATGGTTCCATTAGCCTCAATGTATTTAATTATTTGCTTAATCTCCTGTATTTATCCAGTCTCCTGACAGTGTCAGCCTGCCCCTTTCCACACCGCTGTGACCATTCTTAGCAGGCCACTGCAGCTGGCTGCCCCCTGTCTGCCTTGCTCGCCTCTCTGATGCCATCCTCACGGGCATTGCCATACTCTAGGACCCGCATCCTCCTACCCTCAAGCTGCCACCGCCTGGACCTGGCCTGCTCAGTGACTTAGACTGAACTGAGAAGGGAGGAAGTAGCAAGAGAAGAACTCAACTAACAAAGAACAGAATAAAATGATAAAGGAAGGGAAGAGGAAAGGGGGAGGAGATAGTTGTAGGTTAGTTTATCAATTAGAAAGAAAAAGGTACAATGTGTAAAAAATCAGAAAATATAGGACTGTTTATAACTTAACAGTTAAAATCATTTAGTTTTCTTTAAATGTATAACTGAATATTATTAACACATTAAAAAATTTTTTTATGTTTAAGTACAATCTACAGATGGTCAACAATATTCATTTTATTTTTAGTCAATAAAAGTTACATCTTTTATAGTGATAGCAAATTAATAATTGACAATGGAAGAGATTCATTTCTTTAAGAAATGAATCTCTTCCTGAACCTGCCACGACAACCACCTGTTTTTTGTTGCTGTTGTTTAGCGGGCAGTCTGGGTTCGAACCGCCACCTTCCGTGTACGTGACTGGCACCCAGCCAGGGTGCCAGGAGGTCTCACTCTTGCTCAGGTAGGTCTCGAACTTCTGAGTTCAAGGAACCCACTGGCCTTGGCCTCCCAGAGTATTAGAGGCCTGAGCCACCACTGGCCTCTGAAATAAATATTTAACTGGAATTGACAACAAAGCAAATCAGTCATGTTTTGTATCTTCTGTGGAATGAATCATGCATTCGTACGTCTGAGAACAGTGTCAGATTTGCTACAAGGCCAGTGTCAGTAGTGAGGAAAGACTTTCTTAAGAAAGAAGAAAAAGGAACAGCGGTGGCCCCAGCTGATCCAGGACTCTGTTGGGCACACTGCCTCCCTCTGCCCGGCAGTGGACAGACTCACAGGAGACGGACGCTGATGTAAAGGAATCTCTTTATGAACCTACCTGAGGTCCCACTCCGGACGCCTTTGGGGAGTGGAGTCCGGCCCCGGGGAGCAGCCACTTCCGCTTCCGTGCGGCCAACTTCCGTTTCCGGGCCCACTCCACGGGGGTAGCTTCTGAAGCCGTCGCGGGGCTGCGGAGGCCTGTGGGAGACTCGCCTGGGGCCGCCGCAATAAGGTTCAGCTTTCTGAGACCGAGGGAAGGGGCGCCCCGGGGCTGAAGGCTGTGAAATCAGGGCATTTTGATTCTGGACGAGTTCCACGTGGAGGGTGGGTTTGAGGAAGGGAAGCACTAAGCGCCTCGGGTCGAGACGGGGCAGCGGAGGAAGGAAGGTAGTAGCAGGCTGGGAAGGAAGGGCTGAGGTGGGCAGGTGTGGTTTTGGGTGAGCATCGCTCGTTGTGGGTGACTCCAGGCGGGTCAAAACAAAAAAAAGAAGTAAGGAACAGCTGGCATGGCGGCTCACGCCTGTAATCCCCACTCTGGAAGGTGGGAGGGTCCCTTGAGCTGAAGAGTTCGGACCAGCCTGAGCAAGGGCAAGAGCAAGACCCGTCACTGCCCCAGGTAGGAAAGCTGGCTGCATTTTGGCAGAGACCTGCAGTCCCAGCTGCTCCGAGAGGATGCTTGCACCCAAGAGTTTGAGGTTGCTCAAAGTGTAGTTCCCCGTATATTAAGCTTGGTCTTATAGCCTATAATTGAGGGTGAAATGATAAAATCACAGTGTGTTATTCCTGCAGGTGTCCTGGGTAATAAAGAATGGAAACACTGATGGCATTCATCATTACTTGAACAGTAGCTTGTCTGGATGTAATAGCCTTGGTTGATAATTTGTTGTTTTGAAAAGGTTGTCCTACTGTGAACTGATTTTGTATGCCGATTTGTAGTTATAAGAGAAACCAAGCTGAACTTATCCTATCTCACCACCACTTGCTCTAGAATTTTCTCCAAAGTTAAGCATGCAGTTACCATAACCTTTTACCTGATCCACCTGCATATTTTACTCTGTCAAGTTTTTAAATATCCCTTGAATTTTATGAACTTATTGCTTTATGTGAAGATACAGATGTCTTACATAAATGTGATTTTCTGAAATCCATTTTAATAATTAAAATACAATAATGTTTTATATAAATGTAATTTTCTGAAATCTATTGTAATGGTGAGAATATAATTTAGAGCAAAATTATAATTCAGAATTAACAAGACTCTTGTCTTCCTCTGTGTCTTTGTTTCAAGTCCTTTACCACGTGAGTCATTCCCCTTGAGGATTTTCCTTTTGTCCCTCTTAAAGCATGTTACACAGTAATTCTCTGAAGTTTATTAAAAATTATAGACTGCAAATTTATGAAAGAAGGTAGGAAGAAATACAGGAAAGAATAAGGGGTAAGGGAGAGGAACTAGAAGGGAATTTGAAGAGAAATCTGAATATTGATAGATTTCGGTTAGAATGATATACATTATTATATTGATTTTATGAAACATTCATCTGTTAAGCATACTAGCTTTATTTCTTATCCAACTATTTAGAGACAAAATGTACAATTTGTTCTTTTATAGAGATATCTGTTTAATACATTTAAGACCAACCAAATTCTTTCCAACTACTAATAATTGGTTTAAATGCATTACTAAAATGTGTAAGTATATATTTGGATTTGTTGGCATTTATTCCAATAAAAGAATTCAGAAATCCAGGGGTATCAACTATTCAATTAAATTTGTAGTTCTGAAAGAGCCGTTGGGTTTTTAAATGTTTTCTTCTATTATTCCTTTTTTTTTTCATTCTTAAGAAACTTGCAATTTTTCCATTCACTATTTCACCATTTGTCTATCTTGTAGAGGTGAAATCTTTGGAAACTAAAAGCTTTAGTAAACAGCGGGAAAGTCTCAGCACAGCTCTGGTGCTATTGAAGCGGACCCTGAACCGGCTTACCTTTAAAGGTTCAGTTAGAAATCCACAGTCACAAATTCCATTAGTTACAGGGAATCAGTGCATCCTTTGCTGCCACTAAGCACTGCCTGTTCAGTCAGAACCTTGGTTGATGGCAGAAGGCAGAAAAGCTACCAAGGCTGAAGCTGTTAGCAAGAAAATGAATTGAAGCATTTGTGACAATTACCAGAATAAACCAGGATTAGAAAATATATATAGTAAGAATGAAAAGATAAATATTTTCCTGATTTGAATTACCTGGTCAATTAAGGCTAAAATTGTAGGTGGATTTTGTGTGTTCATTATATCTTTGCTCTGAAATGTGCACAATATCGCCTCAACATTCAAGATAGGAAATAAACAGTTTTGTGCTACCTTTAAGACTGAAGAAATTTTAAAGTGACCGCGTGGCAGACAACAGTGTTCTGTATGTAAGAGCATTGTAGTAAGAACAGAAAGACATCTGGTATTAATTGGCTGTGCTCACTGCACCGGAGGGCGTTAACTTGAAGTTGTGCTAAGTGTTCAAAAGCTAAGGTAGGGAAACAATCTGACTTTGGATCTAGCACTTATATTCACTGAATATAGCACTGAAAATTCATTTATATGATCAAATTCACTTATATGATCACTTCAACTTCAGTTTTCAGGTTGAAAGAAAATAGGAATTAATAATAACTCTTGCACTATTTACCTTTTATAGTGATGTGAAGATTGAATGAAAAAATGTGAATAAAAGAGGGTAATAAATTACAAAGTTTTGGGTGGTGCCTGTGGCTCAGTAAGTAGGGCACCGGCCCCATATACCAAGGGTGGCGGGTTCAAATCTGACCCTGGCCAAACTGCAAAAAAAAAAAAAAAAATTATAAACTTTGACACACACTATTGCAATTGGTGACTAATTTTTTATTTATTAAAGATATTTGTTCTGTTCTGATTTTGTTCTGAATTTAAAGGTATTTAAATTCAATCAAAAGGTCACACTCAAGAATCCATTAGGTCATTTGTGGTCTCAGAGCCACATGATCTGCACCCCTGAATTAGTCGATAGCAACCTCTCTAAGGTACTTGCTTACACCTGAAATTTGCAAACCTATTAGGCATAAGCTCTTTCTTTTTAACCATCTTTATTATCGTTAGTGAAATTCATAGAACAAATAACTTACCTACATACATAATTTTGAAAATAAAAATTGTAAATATCTGACTATAATATAAAGACTAGATAAAAGAAAATAATTTACAGTTAAATAATATATATTTCAGTATGTAAATGTTAGGATACAACATTTCTAGAAGACATAACAAATGATATATATTGTACAACTATATGTAGAATTACTGAAAATATTATAGCAACAGACCCAACTGACCCAGTGAGCTTGCATAGGCTATTCCAAACCAGAGGCAATTGATGAGATTTTATGAAACGGAGAGAGATTCTTGTAACTTTCTGAACCAAGTAAATATTTCTCTTTCTTTCTTTGTAAGTTTGTAGCATTTCTTGAAAATTTCACACACATCAAATGGTATAAAAATAAGTTAAATTTATTCAGAATGTGGAGTCATTCTCTAGACTAAAATGGTTTTAAAATCTGGTGTGTCATTAGAACGCGTGTGGAGTATGAGCTAACTCTGTCTTGCACAGGTCGTCCAGAGTCTCTGACGTCACCCAGCGACAGCCAATGGAATCCTTTGAACCATTTTGAGAACCAACGAAATCCACACTTTGCAAGCACCTTCTTTGGATATAACTAGCACTGCTGCAAACCATTAATCTGAGAATGTGATTGTCTGGTTAAACTTTCCAAGTTTAAAGAGAGAGTCCCTTCTATTCCTGGACACTCGAGACACTCCAGGTCCAGGCGTTTAGTTCACAGCACCGGTTTCATCATTTGTAGATTTTTTTTTTAGCAGGTTTTTCTCTTGAATTCTAATTTTTTTCTGATAGGAAAATAATAATGAAAAACATACATACTTTTTTATACCCCTGGTTGATTTTTACTCATAATACTATATCTATGTGGAAATAGCTACCCTTAATCCCATTTCTACTATAGCCCATATTGGCCTCCACTGAAGATCAAATCCTCTTTTACTGAATAGCTGCCTCAGTCCTTTAAGATTGCCATGACAAATGCCATAGACTGTGTGGTTGGTAAACCATAAAAATGTATGTATTATAATTCTTGAGGCTGGAAAGTCTAAAAGCAAGGTGATGGCAGAATTGGCATTTTTAGAGGGGGGGGCGTATTGTGGTTCCCAGATGACCACCTTTTCACTGTTCTTACATGGATGAAAAGATGAGGCAACTCTTTTGAGTTCTCTTTTATAAGGTCACTGATCACAATCATGAAGGCTTAACCTTAAGAACTTCATCATCTTCCAAAATCCCCACCTCCATTTGCTGTCACAGTGAAGATTGTGTTTCAATATATAAATTTTAGGGGAAAACAATGATCCAATCTATAGCAATACCTCAACAGTCACATTCTTTAATTTTCTCAAGTAGATTTTTGTACTTGAATCATAAACTAATATCCATATCAGTTCCTGTAAACAATTGAAATACAGGCACATGTAACAAATATTTTAGGTGTGATTCCAGACTAATGCAATAAAGTAAATATTTAGCTGGGCATTGTGGTGGGTGCCTGTAGTCCCAGCTACTTGGGAGGCTGAGGAAAGAGAATTGCCTAAGCCCAGGAGTTGGAGGTTGCTGTGAGCTGTGTGATACCATGGCATTCTACTGAGGGCGATAAAGTGAAACTCTGTCTCTACAAAAAAAATACTAAAATAAGTAAATAAATAAAGTAAGTATTGCCGTAAAGCAAGCCACACAAATTACTTTTTGTTTCCCAGTGCATATAAAAAGTGTGTTTACACTATACTATAGTCCAGCAAATATAAAATAACCAATAAAATAAAAAAGATAGATACCTAAATTTAAAAATTCTTTACTGCTATAAATTGGTAAAAATCACTGGAGCCTTCATCAAGTCATAGTCTTTTTGTTGATAGAAGATCTTGCCTGGGTGTTAATGCCAGCACATTAATCAGAGTGATGCTTGCTAAAAGTTGGAGTGGTTGAAGCAACTCTTTAAATGAGACAACACTGAAGTTTTCTGCAACAACTGATTCTTCCTTTCACAAATGATTTCTATGTAGTATGATGTTGTTTGATAGCATTTTGTCCATAGCAGACCTCTCAAAATTGGAATCTTCTGAAATCATGCCACTCAGTTATCAACTGAGTTTTTGTAAAATACTAAACCCTGTATTGTCATTTCAGCAATGCTAACAACATCTTCAACAGGAGTACATTTCATCTCGAGAAACTGATTTATTTGCTCCTCCCTAAAAAAGAATTCCTCTTCCACTCAGGTTTTACCATGAGATTGCAGAAATTAAAACACATCTTCAGGTTTCACTGGTTCTCTTGCCATTTCTATCACATCAAAAATTTGAAGACTTGAACCACTTAAAGTTATCAGTGAGGGATGTAATCAACTCCTCCCAAACTCCTATTCATGTTGATATTTCATCCTATGAATCATGCGTGCTCTTAATGACATGTATGATGGAGAATCCTTTCCTGTGGGTTTTTTATTTACTTTGCTCAGATCTATTAAAGGAACACTGTCTACAACTAGTTTTGAAAGTCAAAATTGGTCTTTGCTCCATAGGTTGGAGAATGAATGTTATGATATAGGACATGAAAAAAAAATTAGTCTCTTTGTAAATTTCCATCAGAGCTCTTGGTAAACCAGGTGAAAGAGTAGTGGATGTCAACAGTGGACTTAAAAATTCAGTAAACCGTGCTGTAAACACATGTGCTGTCACCTAGGCTTTGCTGTTGCATTTATAAAGCATGGGAAGAGTGGATTTACCATGTTGCCTATTGGTTCTAGGATTTTTGGAATGGTAAAGAAATACTGCCTTGAACTTAACATTGCTAGTTCCACTAGCCCCTTACCAGAGGTACTTTGTCCTTTTTCAAGCTCTCACGCCAGGCATTGAATTCTCTCCAGCTATTAATGGCCCACATAGCATTGTCTTCTCACAGGAGACTATTCACTTCACATTAAAATTTTTTGTTTGGTGTAGTCACCTTCATCAATCATCTTAGATTGCTCTTCTGTATAACTTGCTGCACCCTCCACGTCAGTACCTTGTACTTCTCTGTGTACTTTTGTGTTATGGAGACACTCTGGTAGCTTCAAACTTTCCTTTGAAGTTTCATAATACCTTGTAGCCTTAATAAAAATGAGGAGGGTTAGGGATTTGCTCGGGATCAGGTTTCGGCTTATGGAAAAGTTAACCAGATCACTAAAACTTTCTCCATAACAGTAATCAGGCTATTTCACCCTCTTGTCATTCAAGCATTCACTGGAGTAGTACTTTTAATTTCCTTCAAGATTGTTTTCTTTGCATTCACAACTTAGCTAACTGGTGTACGAAGTCATGTTTTCAGCCTATCTCAGTTTTGAACATGTCTTCCTCAATAAGCTTCATCATTTCTAGCTTTTTTTTTTAATAATTTTATTGAATCATAATTGTGTACATTGGTGCAATCTTAGGGCACAATGTGCTTCATATACAATCAGAAATATTTTGATCGTACTGTTGCAGATAGCCTTCATGACATTTTCTTGATCACTATATAAAGACATTGATACTCTACCTTTAATAAGTTTCACCAATTAGTGAGATCATTTCTAGCTTTTGATTTAAAGTGAGAGTTATGTGACTCTTTTAATTTGATGATTAGAGGGTATTATAGGGTTGTTAATTGGCCTAATTTCAATAATGTTGTGTTTCTTGGAATAAAGAGGCC
>CAUYON010071084.1:0-17500 GCA_963573935.1 Arctocebus calabarensis | reverse complement strand
TGTTGTTTTGATCACCACAGATTTATAATATAGCCTGAAGTCTGATAACATGATACCTCCTGATTTGTTTTTATTTCTGAGGAATGTATTGGATATTTAAGGTTTTATTCTGATTCCATATAAAATGAAGCACTATTTTTTCAAGCTCTTTAAAGTATGCCAATGATGCTTTAATAGGGATTGCATTAAATCTGTAGATTGTTTTGTGTAATATGGACATTTTAACAATGTTGATTCTTCCCAGCAATGAGAATGGAATATTTTTCCATTTGTTAACATCTTCAGCTATTTCTTTTCTCAAAGTTTCATAATTCTCTTTATAGAGATCTTTCACGTTCTTTGTTAGATAAATTCCCAGATATTTCATCTTCTTTGGCAATACTATAAAAGAGTCCTTGACTATATTTTCAATTTGACTATTGTTGGCATACATAAAAGCTACTGATTTGTAAGTACACATTTTAAAAGTCAAAATAACATCCAATGGGTCTCCCCTGCAAAATTATAGCAGAGAATTAAGATATCTGACCAAAGATCTAAGACAATTTTTTCTTTATTATAGAGATGACTATGGAATAACACACAAAAACAACTACAAATACAGAATATTACCATCCTTTAAACTATCTAAAGCCCACTTACAGCCAGGCATGATGGCTATTATGCTAGCTACTCAAGAGGCTGAGGCAGAAGGATCATTTAGGCCTAGGAGTTTAAGACCAGGCTGGGCAAAGTGGCAAAACTTCGTCTAAAAAAAAATGCAAATAATACACAATACTGGAATCACTTTGGTAAAAGTCAGAGGATTCAGAGGGTTCTTGTGCAAGATCTTGACCAGCATCTTCAAAGAGACTTTAGAGGAATTTGAGGACTCGTTTAAATATTCTTTGAGAAATGTGTCTGGGAAGTTTGCTCTGCTGTTCTCTTTTACGTTGAAAATTTCGTAAGTGCAAGCCTAGGGATTGAAGATCAAACATCTGTTTGTTCTTAGGTTCAATCCATTACTTTAAACCCATTTAAATTACTACTTTAAGCTAGTTATTTATACTGCCGTGGTGAGACTAACAAACTAGCAGAATACTGTGAGATCTAACTGCTATCATTTAGGTATTATCTTAAATAAGAGCATACTATAATAAAAATATTCCAACAAATAAAGAACTGTAAGAACATGATAATTTTCTCTTTATCTAAAACTCTTAACAATTCAACTTTATTGGTTCTTTTCAAATGAATACTGGCAATATTTACAATCAAAAGGTATAGTACAATATCATACAGAAAAAGAAAATGTGATCATTAGTGAACACTGCAGGCTTTGCCGTCAGACTGCCTGGATTCAAGTTCTAAATCTCTCTCTTTACAACTACTGCAGTACCACCTTGGGCATATTAAGTAACCCTATCTTTTAGAGAAGAGGTGACTGAGGCTTAGAAGAACACAGAATGGGTTTCCTCTTTATAGCCTAAGTGTGAGATACCTTATAAACATCACTTGCTTCCAGACGGTGCTTGTGGCTCAGTGGGTAGGGTGCTGGCCCCATATACCACGGGTAGCGGGTTTGAACCCAACCTCGGCCAAACTGCAACAACAACAAAAAATAGCCAGCCATTGTGGTCCTGTAAAAATAGCCACTGCCTGTAGTCCCAGCCACTCGAGAGGCTGAGGCAAGAGAATCGCCTAAGCCCAAGAGCTGGAGATTGCTGTGAGCTGTGACACCACACCACTCTACCGAGGGCAACAAAGTAAGACTCTGTCTTTAAAAACAAAATCATTTGCTTCCAAAAAAGATCTTCCATTACCCAAAGGGCTAACTAAATCAATGCTCAGTTGCAACTGTCTCTTGAAATCAATAGTGATTTCTGCCTTCCAAATTAAGTGTGCACTTAGAAATCTACTACTAATATACTATAATATTACAAAATGACTTAGATCACCTGTGATCTATAAGTTTTCAGTCTACTAGAAATTTTAGAAGACCAAAGATTATAAAAGAAAGGCTGAGTTCCCAGCACGTTTCAGTAAAGGGGGTAAGCTTCATGAAGATGCATTCAGTTATACTGGGGTAAGTGGCTTAGCTTTTTAAAAGATAAACCATGATGTTCTAAATCAATATAATCGAATGTCAAATTTCACAATAAAAACTCTGTAAACCAAGGCTTATGCTCCAGATGAACAATACTCAGCTTCTGCCCAGGTACTGACACCACCCATCTGTGGTCTACCAGTCTTCCAGCTCCTCCCTGAGACTTACTATTTTCAAGTACTATCCTACATACCAGTCATCAGCAGATAAAAAAGTTCCCCATCATATGCCAGCACACTTCCCACCCTTGTCCACCTTATGCAGGGGATTCTCTTTGTAAAAAAGATGACATCACTTTGATAAAAATATTGCACATTACCACCTTCCAGGCTAACAATAACAAATACTCAAATGGTGAGTGTTCATATACTGCAAGTTCAAACCAAGCAAATGTAAATCAAAGTTTCCTCCTGTTTCACTGGCATCCCCTGCTCAGTCTACTTCGTGAACTCCCCTTCATCTCTGACATCTAACTCCTGGGAACCTGCAGGCTCAGCCCTGTAACCTTTCCTCTATCTCCCTAACTGTCTAGATCAGTGGTTCTCAACCTTCCTAATGCCTCCTAATGCCACGGACCCTTTAATACAGTTCCTCATGTTGTGGTGACCCCCAACCACAAAATTATTTTCGTTGCTACTTCATAACTATAATTTTGCTACTGTTACGAACTATAATGTAAATATCTAATATGCAGGATGTATTTTCATTGTTACAAAGGGGTCACGACCCATATCCTCATCATCTAGAGGATGTCATTTGTCCTTGGGTCTTAAGTAGCACAGACATGCAACAATGACTCACATTTGTACCTCTAGCATGAACTTCCCCAGCTTTCCCCTTCACTGGGGGCTCTACTCCTGCAACTGCTCAGGCAGCTTTTCTCTCTCTCTCCACATCCTATCAGCTCTGCCCACAAAATTCATCCATAATCCAACCATTTCTCACACTCAACAGCCACCCTCTCTCACCTCTTTTCAGAGCCACCAGAGTGCCTTGAACCAATCTGCCCTTCACTCTTGACTGGCCTGAAGTATCATCTCCATGCACCAGGCAGAAGCCCTTCTGGAAATGTTAGCTCTCCACACTCCTCTGCCCTCAAGCCCCAGGGCCTCAGAACACTCAATGCCTTCATCACAGATAGAGCTTCACAGATCAGGCCCCTTTGGCTCACGTGTTCCAGCCACCTGGCCTCCTGTATAATATTAGTCATGCACACACTCCTCTGCCCCAGGGCCTTTGCATACTCCAGTCCCTCCACCTGAATTGGTCCTTTCCCAGATATGAACAAAGTTGGTCTCTCACTTGCTCAGCTGGGGTTCTAGTGGCTCACATCCCTCTACCAATCTACCCCATCATGCTTATATTTCTTCAGAAGACTTAGTGCCACTTGCCCTTACTTATTATTCCATCTCCCTATTTTCTGATATACCTCTAGAGAAGTAAAGTTGTTCTGAGAATAGGAGCTTTGCTCTGTTCACTGCTGCAGCCTGACGCCTAGAACAGGGACTGCCTCATAGCAGGCAAAAAGACCATTTTGGATTTTTAAAAAATATATTAACCATTTAAAAATTATTTATTTATTTATTTATTTGCAGTTTTTTGGGTTGGGGCTGGGTATGAACCTACTACCTCCGATATATGGGGCCGGCGCCCTACTCCTTGAGCCACAGGTGCCGCCCCATTTAAAAAATTAATTATGTTTGTATTGTTTGGGGTATTTTAATATCCATACTCATCTTATCCTAATAAAGTAACCAGAATTCTAAATTATTACAGAATCAATTGGATAATAAAAAGAAATAAAACTGTACTTATCTTCCTGCCTTAAATAAACTACATTATTTTAAACAAAAGTATGTCTTACATCTTTAAAATATGTGTTCCTATTGTAGAAGGCACAGACACGGTAACACACATGAAAGGAATAGTAATACCCAGTGCTTTTCCATAATAAGAATTTTTTTTTAAGAAAAAGCTTTAGAAATAAGTGCCAGACATCAAAGAAAATAACTTTGCACTGATTCCTTTATCCCCCCCAAGGGTTCACTGAAAGAAAACACAGATGTCAAACACTACAAGGTTAACCATGATGACATCAGCAAGAGCGTTCACATTAAACTGCACAGTGAATGCTGAAAGATTCTTCTTAGCCAGAGAAAGGGTATGCTGTAATGGTACCATTACAAATTTTTACAGTAATAAAACAGTACATTATAAGCTTGTTCAACTGATAAGCTCTTTATGAGGGTTGGAAGTTTGCAGCTCTTTCACACAAAGACCTTTCTGTCTTGGAGTTCCTGGAAGTCAATAAGCTAAAAATCATCTCCTGCACAGTGTCCACTTAGAGTCAGAGAAGCTCTAGTCTTTTACTGCTTTACCCAGTTTCCCTTTGGCACAAGGAAGCCAATAGGCTACAGAGGCAGAGGCAGCAATATCCTTTCTGTGTCAGTTCGATCAGGTTTTCATTTTGGTCACATTTTACAGTGAAATAACTTTAGTTACAGAAGAGATGTAAAGACCATAAAGAGCGTTCACACAGCTTCACCCTGCTTCCTCTAACATTAACATCTTCCTTAACTACAGCACACGTACTGAAACAAAGAAATTGCCATCCCTACAATACCAGTAACTATGGTTATTATTCAGATTTCACCACTTTTCTTACTAATGTACTTTTTTCTTCCAATAAGGGACCCACAGTGCATTCAGTAGTCACATCCCCTAGGTCTCTTCTCATCTGTGACCCTTTCTCAGTCATTCCTCGCTTTTCATGACCATGACCCTTTTGAAGAACACTGGTCAGGTGTCTTGTGGAAAGTCCCATGCCATGGGTTTGTCTGAAGTTTTCTCCTGATTAGGGCAGTGGTTCTCAACCTTCCTAATGCCACGACCCTTTAATACAGTTCCTCATGTTGTGGTGACCCCCAACCATAAAATTATTCTTGTTGCAGCAAACAACATGAGGAACTGTATCAACGGGTTGCGGCATTAGGAAGGTTGAGAACCACTGGGTTAGGGGGATGACCACAGAGGTGAGGTGTCCTGCTCACGCAGCCTGTCAGGGAGCATCATACAGACACTGCTCTTTGCTAGGATGCTCTGGCAGTGTCTGCAGGTTCCCACTCCCTACTCCACTCGGCAGAAATGATCACTAGGTCCCGCTGGCAGGGAATAGGAGGGAAATAATGCTCTATCTCTAGAAGGAAAGATTAGTAAAGACTATGTCAACATTTAAATCACTATAAAAACTAATAAATATGTTGTAACTAGTTTTTTAAAACTGAAATTTTGATAAATAAATCTTGAATTATAGTTCACAGCAACTAAGAAAAGGTGAGGCTTAAGAAAGGGTTATAAGCAGATATTTGTAAAATCACCAACTGCAGAGACAAAAAAAATATTTTAAAATATCATTTAGTTTCAGCTTTAAAGTATTGTCAGTTCGATTTCTGGCCCAGAGTTCTCTGTTGTCATCATCTTATTGAATACAGCATCTTCCCATGTTCTTACTCAGGATTTAGCACTGACCTTCATCTGTTACAGTCATGCTCTCTATGCTGACAACAGGCTACATATATGGTGGCAGTCCCATAAGTTTATAGTGCTGTCTTTTTACTGTATCTTTTCTATGGTTGGCTATGTTTAGAGACACAAATACCACTACTTGCCTACGGTATTCAATATGGTAATATGCTGTACGAGTTTGTAGCCTGGGAGCAACAGACTCGATCATACAGCCTAGGCATGAGTAGGCATACCATCTAGATCTGTGCACGTGCATGCTATGATGTTTGCACAATGATGAAACTGCCTAACAGTGCATTTCTCAGAACATATTCCTGTTAAGAGATGTGTGACTCCATCTGGTTATACAACTTATGTACCTTACCTTAACTTAGAGGAAGGAAGAAGGAAAAAGAAAACATATATACATATATATGGCATTAACCAATCAAATATATGATGAGGGCATTTGTGTGCCAAGTTTGGATTCCCACCAACTTAACTATAAATGACTTACTGGAAAGACCAACTCAAATTCCTTTTCTGTTCTCCATGACGCAGGGAGGGGCTAAACAGGATGATGTGAATTAACAAAGACATTAATTTTGGATTCTACCAAAACACCACTGCATCATAAATTTTAAGATTATAAATGGCAGGAATAGCAAGTATAAGAATCACCAGAGTGCAGATCCTGGGCTCTATCTTAAGATAACGAAAATAATATACGGATCCTGCCTCCTGACAATATGATAAAGACCCTTTTTCCTGTCAGTTAACAAGGTTAAATATTTAGTCTAGTAATGATAATCTCCCAATATGAAAGGTGATTAATAAAGCCTAGAAAACTCTGAACATATACTCCTACCAAACTTGAACATTCTGAAGACATATATAATAATTTGCCTTTAGACCTACCTCCTTCCTCACAACCACAAGACTTCCACATCGAATGGTAGAAGTATTTGAAAGATAATTATGTGCCAGGTTTTGTTTTGCCAGTAAAAGAATTACAGATCAAAGTTAACTGACACTTCTATTTTAGGTAAACTTTGATCAGTTCTATGAAAATAGTCTTCCCTGAAAGGCCAGGTGCAGTGGCCCAAATCCATAATCCTAGCACTCTGAAGTAGGAGGACTAATTGAGCTCAGGAATTTGAGACCAGCCTGAAAAAAAGCATGACCCATCTCTAATAAAAATAGAAAAACTGCCCAGGCATAGTGGCGGGTGCCTGTAGTCCCAGCTACTTGGAATACTGAGGCAAGGGGATTACCTGAACCCAAGAGTTAGTGAAGGTCCCATAACAGATGCTCTTGGATGATCCCAATGAAAATGGCAGAGTAAAGGGGTGGCGCATGTGGATCAGTGAGTAGGGCGCTGGCCTAATACACCAGAGGTTGCAGGTTCAAACCCAGCCCTGGCCAAAAACTGGAAAAAAAAAAAAAGAAAATGGCAGAGTAAAGACCTCCAAAAATCCTGTCCACCATAAAAATAAAGAGAATGCTAGTCAAAATTGTCAAAGTTAACCTTTTCAGGACTCTGAATATTCCTAAAGGTTTGCAGTAATCTAGAGAACATTTATGCAAGAAAAAACAGCAAAATTTTGGTAACACTGAGCTCTGCAGCCTTTTTTTTTGAAACATAGTTTCACTTTGTCGCCCACAGTAGAGCGCTGTGGCATCACAGCTCACCGCAACATCCAGCACTTGGGCTTAGGCAATTCTCTTGCCTCAGCCTCCTGAGTAGCTAGGACTACAGGCACCCGCCACAATGCCCAGCTATTTTTTGTTGCAGTTTGGCCAGGGCTGGGTTCGAACCTGCCACCCTCAGTATAAAGGGCCGGTGCCCACTCACTGGGCCACAGGTGGCCGCCCCAGCTCTGCAGCATTTTAACCTGCCCTATTTCGATACCCTGTATCACAGATCTGCCTCAGCCTTGAAAACCAGCAGTCCATAATCACAGTGGTAATCAGCAGCCTGGAAGCCACTGGAGGGGACAGAGAGAGGCTTCAAAGTCCCATTCTAAGATAACTGTCATTTTCTGACCCCACTCACAGGCTGTTTTTATTTGACCTGACTCAGAGTTCTCACACAGCAAACAGCCTCTTACAGAAATAAAGGGGAATAGCCAAAAACAATTGCTGAATATTTTACTGCCCAAGGGGATGGCTAACACTCAGTGCAAAAAATAGGCTAACTAAAAAGCTTAAAATGACTGGTGGGAATGAGACGTCCATAGGGAGTTTGAAAAGTGTCAATATATTCCTGGGAATCTAGAAGGCCATGCACATGTGTGGGATGGTGCTGATGCCCAGGAAAAGACCTGAGAAGGTCCTGGGCTCTCATCTCTGGCTGACTTTGATGCTCTGAACAATCAGGAAGAGAATGCTGAGACGAAGTTCCAACTGTCTGCCTGTTGAGGGCAAGCACCAGCAGGGATACAGAGACCTCAGCAAAGAGTGGGAAACTTATCTTTAGGCATCTACAGAAATCTCTGTCCAACCCAGGAGAGACTTTAGTGGCTACAAATAAAAAAGAAATAGACTTTACTGAATTTATTCTGAAAAGTCATTGAACAAACAACAACAACAGTAACAACAAACAGCCAGAGCGGCCACATTTAAATAATAAAGAATAAAGAACCAGTTTCCAACAAAAAACTATGACACATTTAAAAAAAAAAAATACTTTCTTGGCCCATACACAGGGAAAAAAAGCAGCAATAAAGACAGGGGACTTTTTTTTAAAGAGCCAAACAGAAAGTCTGAAGTTGAAAAGTACAATATCCAAGATGAAAAAAAACAAGAAAAAAGGAATCCAGATAGGAACAGGTCTAAGAATCTGTGAATATAAAGATAGATCCATTTATATTTTCTAGTCTGAGGAACAGAAAAAAACAAATAGAATAAAAATGAACGAAGCCTTAGCATATGCACAGTGGAAGTTTCAAAAAAGAGAGAAAGGGGAGGGGAGAGCGAGGAGGGGAGGGGAAGGGCAGGGCAGGGAAGGAAGGCAAGACAGCGATGCAAGATAATGTTACTGTCATTACTGAGTATTAATCTAAACTGTATGAGGAGTTAATATGTTAATCATAACTCCCAAGACAACTACTAAGAAAATAAACACAGTAAAAGAAGTAGTAAGGTGGTAAAAAAAAAGTACACTAGGAAATATCTAACACGAAAGAACACAGTATTGCAGTAACATAGGAACAAAGAAGATACACAGAAAACAAATAGCAAAATAGCAGACATAAATCCTTCTCTATCCGTAATTACATTAATGTAAATGGATTAAACACTCCAATTATAAGGCAAAAGTGACAGATGGATTTAAAAAATGATACAACTAGATTGAGTGCAGTGGCTCACGCATGTAATCCCAACGCTGTTGGAGGACAAGGTAGGAGGATCCCTTGAGTTAAGGAGTTCAAGACCAGCCTCAGCAAAAGTGAGACTCCATCTCTATAAAAAAATAGAAATATTGGTGGCGCCCGTAGCTCAGTGGGTAGGGCACCAGCCACATACACCAAGGCTGGCAAGTTCAAACCCGGCCTGGGCCAGCTAAACAACAATGACAACTGCAACAACAACAAAAATAGCCGGGTGTTGTGGCAGGCACCAACAGCCCCAGCTACTTGGGAGGCTGAGGCATGAGAATCGCTTAAGCCCAAGAGTTTGAGGTTGCTATGAGCTGTGACACCATAGCACTCTACCCAGGGCGACAACTTAAGACTCCATCTCAAAAAAAAAAAATTTATATTAACTTAGTGCCTATAGATCAGTGAGTAGGATGCTGAACACATACACTGAGACTGGAGGGTTTGAGCCTGGCCCAAGCCTGCTAAAACAACAATGACAACTGAAACAAAAAAATAGCCAAGCATTATGGCGGGCACCTGTAGTCCCAGCTACTTGAGAGGCTGAGGCAAAAGAATCGCTTAAGCCCAAGAGTTTGAGGTTGTTGTGAGATATGACACCACAGGTGACATAGTAAGACTCTGTCTCCAAAAAAAAAAAAAAAAAAAAAAAGAAAAAGAAAAGAAATATTAACTGGGCATTGAGATAGGTACCTACAGTCCCAGTTACTTGAGAGGCTGAGGCAGGATTACTAAAAAACCCAGGAGTTTGAGGTTGCTGTGAGCTGAGCTAATGCTGTAATCTGAGAAAACAGAGTGAGACTTTGTCCAAAAACAAAACAAAAACAATCCAACTATATGCTGTCTACAAAAGATATACTTTACATACAAAGACAAACAAGTGGAAAGTAAATTGATGAAAAAAAGATTATCTGCAAATAACCAAACAAGAGCTGAAGTGGTTAGACCAACCTTAGACCAAAGAGATGTTAGATAAAAATTATTCCTAGAGGGTGGCGCCTGTGGCTCAGTGAGTAGGGCGCCAGCCCCATATACCAAACGTGGTGGGTTCAAACCCGGCCTTGGCAGAACTGCAAAAAACAGAAAAATAGCCAGGCGTTGTGGCAGGCTCCTGTAGTCCCAGCTACTTGGGAGGCTGAGGCAAGAGAATTGCCTAAGCCCAGGAGATGGAGGTTGCTGTGAGCTGTGTGACGCCATGGCACTGTACAGAGGGTGATAAAGTGAGACTCTGTCTCTACAAAAAAAAAAAAGAAAGAAAGAAATTGTTATTAGAGACAAAGGAGAATTTCATAATGTTAAAAGAGTCTACTCACTAGGAAGATATTAACAATTATAAACATTTATGTACCCAAACACAGAGCTTCAAAATAAAATTTGAAAAACCTGATAGAATGGAAAGAAGAAATTGACAATTCAATAATAATAATGGAGAATTCAATACTCCACTTTTGATAACGGATACGCATTAGACAAAAAAATAATCATTAAGAATTAATAAGCATTATAAATCAATTAGACCTAACAGACATCTACAGGACATTCCACTCATCAGAGAAGAATACACCTTCTTCAATTACACATGGAATATTCTCCAGGATAAACCATGTTGGCTACAAAAAAGTATTAATAAATTTAAAAGAACTATAATCATACAAAGTATGTTCTCTAGCCACAGTGAAATGAAATTTGAAATCAGTAACACAATGGTTGGTCCTAGACAGCTGTGCTGTTCATGGTCTCATTTCCTCTAATTTTTCACTTTCCTCTCATGCCCTTCCCACTCACTGCTGATACAGCAGTTCCCTTTTGGGTTGCTAAGTGCCACTTCTAATCCATTAGAAGCTTAGAAACTGTACCACCAAACATGCATAACAAAAGAGTAAGACTCAGTCCAAGCCCATGAAGGGAGCTGCCTCAAGGTGGCGGCAGCAACATTAGCACTGTCTCTAAAACATACTCCAGCCATGAGGGGCCCGCCGGGTTCTGTGCTAGGTGAAGTTAATGGGCAGCATAAAGGAGTAAGAAAGGAACTACTATAACACAAATCATCTCCATGACAACCAGCAGTTAAGAAAGATTATTTCTTTGTAGTGAGAACATTCAGTAACCTTTCATTAGATGGTAGATCTGGTAATCACCCTGATTTGATCTTTATATAACATATATGTGTATGGAAACATTAAGCTGTAGCCCATTATATGTACAATTACAATGTATCAATTTAAAAAATAATAATATTTCTGCTATTATTAAAGGGAGGAAAAACCTCAGGCTTTAGCTGTTTGACATTCCTTGATAAGCCAGTCAGACTAATAAGGGAGATGTTTTCTTTTTACATATTTTGCTGTAAACTTCAAATTCCATCAATGATAGATCATCCCATAAAAAAGAACATCACTGATCTTACCTGTCCCTACACTATTTTATATTTAAAATTAGTATCACAGGGTTTCACACTTTTAATTTCTTTTCAGCTATTTCATGACCATATCGTCTCCGTCCCCTCAACTATACTACAGTCCTTGATGGAGAGAAAGAAGGCCATTAGTGTTTCAATCTTTTACAATTCCCCTATCAATTGAAAGAGCAGCTCTTGGCTTATGAATAAGCCCTTAACAAATGCTTACTGATCAACTCAGAGCTTCACAACCGGTGTATTCTGGTACATGCGTATCTCATGAATGAGTTCTCCCTGGAGAACTCTTTGAGAGAGAACCTGTTCATGACAACAATCCTTCCAGGATAGGGTGGTGTGACGGAGGGTAGGAAGGTGGGGGGGGGAGCGGGAGCCCTTGAAGCAGTCTCCTCAGTACGTGAGTGCCCTGATGTGAAGAAGGTGGGGAAGCCTTGGATGAAATAACTGACTAGAAACACTGCTAAAAAGAAATGGAAATAGCCTGAATAACTAAGAAAAAGATGAAGCTCTTTTATGTACCTAATAAGAAATCTCCCAAGAAATTTAAATGAAAAACAAGATGTATATGGTATGTATAACATGCTACCATTCATGTAAAAGGGGGAAAGACATATAAATTTAACTGCTTATATATAATATGATATACCAACTGATCCCCTGTAAGGACATGCCACGGTGACTAACTCATGGGAGGATCTCACTGCTTAGAGACAGACATAGGTAGGAGGATTTATCCCTGTAAACCCTCTGCACTTTTGAATTTTGAACCCTGTCACAACATTAGCTATTAAAGACACTAACATTATAAAGTCACTGAACAGACTTTATTCCTCCAAATTCTATCAGTAATGCTTATCATCTACAGAAACACCTTCATTACTAGTCAAATTCTGTGTGAAAAAATATAAGAAAGATCTGGGTGCCGGTTACCCTGATGTATGCAGTTTGTGAAAATCCATTAAGTTCTACACTTAGATCTATTCACTTTCCCATAGGTACAGTATATATCAATAAAAAGTTAGAAACAATACAAATAGGTTTTTTAGGTCAACTTGCTCTTAGTATAGCATTCTTTTTTTTTTCTTGTTATGACAGTCTTACTTTGTCACCCTTTGTAGAGTGCTGTGGCATCCTAGCTCATAGCAACCTCAAACTCCTGGGTTTAAACAATCCTCTTGCCTCAGTTATTCTATTTTTAGTACAGACAGGGTCTTGCTCTTGTTCAGGCTGGTCTCAAACTCCTGAGTTTAAGCAATCCAGCTGCCTCAGCCTCCCAGGATGCTAAGATTATAGGTGCGAGCAACCACACTTGGCCCTTAGAATACTACTCTTTTTTTTTTTAACTTAATTTTTATTAAATCATAACTGTATACATTTATGGGGTACAATGTGATGATTTGATACACAATGTGGAATGTTTAAATCAAACTAATTAACATAATCATCACCTCACTTATTTTTGTGGTTTAAGACCTTTATAAAATACTCTTAGTTGTTTTGAAATGTACCCTTCATTGTGTAAATTAGGTGAGATCCCACCAAATGCCCTCCCTCCACTCGCCCTCCCCCCTCTGCTCCCCTCTCTCTCATCTTCCCTTTTCCTTTCTGTACTATCTTTGTGTTTTACCATTGGTATGAATATGTAAGTGTATCTATATTGGTTTCATAACAGTATTGAGTACACTGGGTACTTTTTTTTCATTCTTGAGATACTTTACTAAGAAGATAATGTTCCAGCTCCATTCTTTGGCTCGGTGAGTAGGGCGCCGACCCCATATACCAAGGGCTGTGGGTTCAAACCTGGCCCCGGCCGAACTGCATCAAAAATTAGCTAGGTGCTGTGGCAGGCGCCTATAGTCCCAGCTACTTGGGAGGCTGAGGTAAGAAAATTGCTTAAGCCCAAGAGCTGGAGGTTGCTGTGAGCTGTGACTCCACAGCACTCTACCGAGGGTGATAGAGTGAGACTGTCTCCACAAAAAAAAAAAAAAAAAAAACTCAGGAAAGATAATAAGATAATATAATATGAGATCTTACACTCATATTCTCTTCTCTCACAATAACACTATTTTGGCAGCCATCCTTCAACAAAAGTGGAATTGTGGAAGCTTTGGTATCTGGGTGGGATGCAGTAATGGAGGTACACAGATCACTTTTAGTTCTAATATAAATGTTAAAGGAAAAAGTATTAACAATTATGATAGCTGTAATATTGAGTATAGAATATAATTTTTTTTATAAAATTACAATGTAAGTATAATATAAAAAGTGTAAAATGTTTCATTACTGGCATAAATCTCAGAAGACAATGTAAAATTATATTGCATGTGAATGAAGATGTTATTAGTATAAAACAGGCTGATGTGATTATAAAATATTTTATAGAAGCTCTACGATATCTATTAAGAAACAGAAAACCTCTAGGAGAAACACAAAACATAAAGAGAAAGAAAAGAACCAAAACAGATTACTACAAAAAGTAACAATTACTAAGGAAGACCACAAAAGAGTAAGTAAAATAAACTGCAAAACAGAAACAAATAGACAAAATGATAATATTAAGTTCTTACCTATCAATAATAACTCTAAATGTAAATAGATTAAATTCTTCAATCAAAGTGCACAGAGTATCTATATAGAATGCTTATAAAGTCTCTTTCTATATCTTTCTCTCTATTTTCTTTTTGTGTGTGTGCCCAACAATATATTGCATAGTAAAAGCTAACTGAAGTTTTGAGAACACACATAACATAAAAGTGAAAGAATGGAAAAAGTTATTATTATTTTTTTTTTTGTAGAGACAGAGTCTCAATTTATCACCCTGGGTAGAGTGCCATGGCGTCACACTGCTCACAGCAACCTCCAGCTCTTGGGCTTAAGCGATTCTCTGGCCTCAGCCTCCCCAGTAGCTGGGACTACAGGCGCCCGCCACAGCACCCGGCTATTTTTTTGTTTGTTTGTTTGTTTTGCAGTTCAGCCGAGGCTGGGCTTGAATCCGCCACCTTCGGTATATGGGGCCGGCGCCCCACTCGCTGAGCCACAGGAGCCGCCCTGGAAAAAGTTATTTTTTAAGCAAAAGAGAGAAAATGTGGCTGTCCTAAAACAAAAGAGAATGTATTAGAACATCTATGATGCTCTAAGATAGACAGAAGATAATTAACTGGCTTGATGATAAACAACAGAAATGCATTTCTCATAGTTCTAAAGGTCAGAGATTTCAAGATCAAGGCGTCAGCATACTCAGTGTTTGGTACAGTCCCACTTCCTTGTTTGTAAGTGGTACCTTTTAGCTGTGCTCTCGTACTAGTGGTTAAGGGTAACATCAAGAACAAAAGAACAACACTACAGAATGCTAGTGAAGCAAAAACTTGTTCCTTTGAAATCATAAATAAAATGCAAGTATTTGGCCAGATTAACCAGAAACAAAAAAGTACTGACTCTAATATCAATCAAAAATGAAAAAAAGAATAAAAAACAAAAAAAAATGAAAAAAAGAGAAATCACAACTCATATTATAGTAACTAGAAACATCATCACTGAATGTTATAAAAATCTCTATGCTCATAAACTTGAAAATGTGGAGTAAAAGAAGAAATTCTTGGAATTATAATGCCTCCTTAAACTCAATCAGGAAGAATTAGAACTCTTGAATAGACCAATAGCAAGACTGAAATTGAAGCAACAATAAAAATCTTCCAGCAAAAAAACTCTGGATTATCTGTTTCACCCCAATTTTACCAAACCTACAAAGAAGAATTTGTACCGATATTACAGAAATTATTCAATAACATTAAAAAGGAACTCTCAATGTTATGGAATAATACTCATTCTATGAAACAAATATTACCCTGATACCAAAGCCAGGAAAGGGTAAAACAATACTAAAAAAAAAAAATGATGGAACAATATCTCTTATGAATATATATGCAAAAAATTCTCAATAAAATCCAAACAAACCAAAATTAGCTGCACATCAAAAAGAATAATTCATCACAACTAGGTAGGCTTCAACCCAGAGATGCAAGGTTGCTTCAACATCCACAGATCCATAAAAATGGATTTCACTGCATAAATAGAAGCAAAAAATATAGTCCATATGATCTTCTCAATAGATGCAGAAAAAAGCATCTGGCAAAATATTCCGCACCCTTTTTTGGTAAGAACATCTAAGAAAATAGACAGGGATAGAACATGTCTCAAAATGATAAAAGCCATTCATAAAATGCCCACAGCCAACACCGTGTTGAATGGGAAAATGTTAATAGCGTTCCAAGCTAGAACTAAAACCAGACAAGACTGTCTACTTTTGCCACTTCTATTCCACAGAGTGCTGGAAATCCTAGCCAGAGCACTTAGACAAGAGAAGGAAATCAAGCGTATTCAGTTGGGGAAAGAAAAAGTTAAACTCACACTCTTTGCCAATGATATAACTGCTGTGAGAGCTGGTCTTAAGTATTCTCAATACTAAAAAGTAATAGATGGTATTATACAAGATGATGACTGTGCTAATTAATTTGATTGTGATAATCATTTCACACATATATGTATCAAAACATCACTTTATACACCTTAAATAGATACTTGTCAGTTGTACCTCAGTAAAGTTGAAAGAATTATAAAACAAGAACAAAACCTAAAAGGATATTTAACCAGGGGATAAATTTATCTAGCTACCTATCTATCTATCTACTTATATTTATTTACCTGCCTACCTATATATCTATGTCATGAGAATTATTCATAGGGAAATTGGGAAACATATGAATCAGAGAGCTATTTCCAAATATTTTGCATATAATGGAAGAGAAAAGCTATGCTATTTGGACTCTCCAGCCTCTGAAACTCTCCTTCAAAGATACACACAGCAGTGAAAGTGTTAAAACTAGTTTCTAAATGTCCTTGTCAGCAGTTGATATCACAAAGAAGATTAAATTGGAAGGGATAAAAATGAAAATACTACATATGATTCTTCATGATATTCCCAGTTTAGTTCCTATGTTATGTTGGTATAAGAAAAGAGGCAATTGAATTGGAGCTATTGCTATTTTTTACATATAAACATTGCATTATTGGCCTGCATACACACAAACATATTACACAAATACTGCCACATTCTGAGGTGATGAGGGTTAGGATTTTAACATATGAATTTTGAGATGACACAATTTGGCGTGTTATAGTGAATTATTATTTTTATCTTCTAAATGAGAATATTGGTTTCATTTTACTAAAAGAGTTCTGATATTTTTGCCTAATGATATTCTGCTTAGAAACATGTTGGCTTTCTTTAGTTAGTAGGTTTGGGATAGAATAAAGTTGAGGAAAATCACTTTTCAGAATGCTCCTCTATTTTTTTTTCTTGCTTTCTGCTTGTAAATCCACATCTTGATTCGGTCTTTTATAATATGCTGAACAATGAGACCTGTGAAAGTGCTCTTAACACCCACATTTTTACTTAACATGTCTTTGTTTATGTTTAGAGAAGAATCACTTTCCTCACAAAGAAGCTCAGAAAAATGCCTTTCAAAACAGTTAGCAGACTGATTGCTTTTGCTTGACTTGCTTGGAGTTCAATGCTGTTCACAATAATAATTCTTGCTTTTGATAAGCAGTTTAAACATGAATCAAGGAGGCTGTCAATGGCTCAAAGAGCATCAGAACTGCTTTTAACTACAAATGAGATGTCTAGAAAATGCTTGTCAATGCACTCAAGCTACCAAGTGTGGTTCCCAGTTCATGACATCACCGGGAGAGCCGTGCAGCTGGGAAATCTAGCTTCCAAGAACATAGATTAGAAGAGTTTTGTTTTTTTTTTTTAATAATTTTATTGAATCATAATTATGTACATTGGTGCAATCACAGGGCACGATTCATATACATTCAAAAATATTTTGATCATACTGTTACAGATATCCTTCATGGCATTTCCTTGATCACTATATAAAGACTTTAATACTCTACCTTTAATAAGTTTCACCAGTACCCTGCTAAGATGCACCGTAGGTGTGTTCCCACTAATTGCCCTCCCTCTACCCATCCTCCCCCCACCCCTCCCCTCCCTTTCCCCTATCCCTGTATTCCTGTGCTATAACTGGGTTTTAGCCTTCATATGAAAGC
>CAUYON010071082.1:0-33574 GCA_963573935.1 Arctocebus calabarensis | reverse complement strand
ATAGTGATCAAGGAAATGCCATGAAGGATATCTGTAACAGTATGATCAAAATATTTCTGAATGTATATGAATCATGCCCTGTGATTGCACCAATGTACATAATTATGATTCAATAAAATTATTTAAAAAAAAAAAAAAAGTCATTCTGTATCTCCTTAAGCACAGACTTTTTAGAATACCTTCTCACTGAGGCCTCACATGGTAGAAAGAAGGCAAGAGAGCCTTCTGGGGCCTAACCCCATTTATAAGGGCTCTACATTCATGACATAATTATCTTATCTTCCAAAGGCTCCACCTTCTAATTCCATCACATTGGGGGTCAATATTTCACCATATGAATCATGGGGCTGTGAAGAGCACAATTATTCAGTATATTGCCTCAGTTTTGTCATCTGTACCAATAGGGTGGCCATGAGGATTAAGTAAAATATACTAATAAAGCTCTTCACCAAATTCCTGGCAAATAATAAGCACCTATTAAAGGGTAGCAGAGCTATCATTTTTGTTATTAATATTTCCATGATTAGCATCATTATTGTTTCTGTTCTGTCAAGAATTCTGTGGTCTAATTGTGAGGGGCTTATGACTACTAAACATCTAGGTTCTTATTAGACAAAAGCCCCATATCGCTTTCTCTCATTTCTTTATAGTGACTACTACTTATAGATGACTTTTTTCCAAGTATTTTTTAAGGTTTTTAAAAATAATAAAGATAATAGCACCATGCACTGTTTCAATACATTGAAGGATGCAGGAAATATCTGGGAGGCAGGAGTTGGGATCCCAAAGTTTTGGAGTATTCTTACTTACCTAGATATGGAAGGATTCATCAAGTCAATTTCCTCCCCATCTGTTGTGTAAGCGGAAAAAGGCTATTCTTATCAACCAGAAGGTGACAGAAACAGGAGTAGGGTAAGGGGGTAGTATTTCTGTATTCAGGTGATAATTAATCACAGTTTATTCAACATTATTATTGAATTAGTATTGAAAAGGCAATTTCGTGCTTCATGAAGTGGCAAATTTGATTCACATGCTAGGAAGGCAAAAGAACAAATGTGACATTAAACATTAATAATTATATCCCACCCTAAAACAAGGCCAGGTAAACATTTCACACAACTTTCACCTGTGATACTCTTTCCTTTACCACCTTACATGTGACAAATGACAGGACATCCAGAGATAACAAAAGTCTTTCTGTGGGAATCTATTGGTCTGATCTTTTTTCTACATAATAACTTGTTGCATTTTATTGTACTCAGAACAGATTTGTCACCTTTTAATATGAGACAAATGAGTTACTCACATTACATACGAATAAGCTGGAAACAGTATCTGTATTCCCAAATTGTTGTCATAGTCTTTATCCGGTTCCTATCACGGCTTTGATTTAGAAAGAGCTTCCATCATTGTGGAAGGAGTTTGTGGGAGCACAGGCTTGCTTCATCTCAAATCCCCCTCAGCTAGTCACACCTTCATTCTTCACTTTGAACAAGTGGGTAACAATTTTTTAAAAGGATGCTGCTCTTATGGATAGTTTTATCAGAAGAACTTAACTCTAGGTCACAAACATTTTCTCAGAGAAGAAGGACTTTGTTCATCCTTAGGAGAACCCTAATAAATAATCCTGTGGTCAGTTTAAGAAGCAGTTTACAAATTAGTAAACTGGGTAGCATTGTTGAGTCACTTGGTCACTTGCTCTGTGCTTTACATGAAGCTCAAGAGAATGTCCTGTTCCAGTACCCAGAAAAATGGTACCTCTAGAGAACAGGGCAATAGTTTTGCAAGGTTATTATGTTTCCTGTAACAATTATACTGGTCATGTTTTCCTTCTTGCTTTGACTACAGGGATGCTGATTCCTGGATTTCTGACTCACCTAGTCCTAGCAAATAGATTTATGCCCTTGATTTATGTGAACTCACCCCTACTCCTAGTGTCTGCTTTCTATCTAAATCCTAACTTGCTTCCACTTTGATTAATTTATTTGTTGTTTTTAGTTATTTAAATTACAGAAATAATGTTATGTGCTCAGGTTTAAATACAGTGACATAAAGTTAAGTCCCAAGGATTACTACTGGAGAGCATCATTATCGACAGACAGTTCAGCACAGTGTATTATTTTAGGTTTTTCTCTAAACATCATCCATGTAATATATCCACGTGTATATGTACACTATGTACACACATACACATGTATGTACCTATATAGGGGTGTGTGTGTGTGTGTGTGTGCACGTGCTTACCTAGCAGCATACATACATTTCTCTGTGGTAGTTCATGAAGATTTCCTACATTATTTTTAAGAAACGTATAATATTCTACAGTATTGTAGGTCGATATTTTGTCTAGCCATTCCATTGTCAGAATTGAAGTTATCTTCAGTTTACCTCCTTCAAATAATCATTCCTTGAATATAACTGCAATATAGTTCATAGAAGCCATCTTGCTGTTTCAAAGGATCTGTATTTTAACATTTTTGATAAGTACTACTAGATTGCCCTTCAGTGATTGAACCGACTCAACTACCAGCCAAAAAGCTTATAAGAATCTTGTTTCCTCTATATCCTAAGCAAACTAGTTATTAGTGGACTTTAAAAATATTTTCCAATCTAATGGACAAAAACTGTATCTTGTTTCAGCTTGCGTTTCACTCATCCCCAGTGTGAACATCTTTTACTATTAGCCATTTCTATATGTTCTTGGGTCCGTTGCTAGTTTATACCATTCACCCACTTTTCTCTTGGCCTCTTCATGTTTTCCCCTTAATTTTCAGGTTCCCTTTGTGTTTGTAGCATCTGTTTTATGATATTGATGCTAAACATATTTTCTCCATCATCTTATAACCCATCAGTGACATTTTCCACATAAAAAGTTCAGTTTTTTATTGTCAAACTTAATATTCTTTATGACTTTTATTTCTTGGGTTCATATTCCTTTCTTATTTTCTCTCACTTCTACGGAGTTTGGAAAGTAAGTTTTGATTTTCTCTTTACCCAAAACGTTATCTACATGAGTGTTTTAAAAATGTTCAAGAATTTTGATTGTTCTTTTGCTGCTTTTTTGTTACGCTTTTGCTTTTAATATTTAACTTTATTGTGCTGTATATAGTCAGAGGATATGACTTGTAGGATTTGAGCTTTTGTACATTTACCGAGATTATCTTTATGACCTAGCATATGATCAAGTTTTATAAATACTTTATAGGTATATAAAACAAAACTCAGTTTTTCCCTTCCTTAATTACTTTCTTTCTTTCTACCCTTCTTTTCATCTCTTCCTTCTTGCTTTCACATCTCCTCCCTTCTCCTTCTTTGTATATTGTTACTTATATTATTCAAACCCTCTCTCGGCTTACTATAGTGTCTGTAATATTTAAAAATCTCACAGTATAGTTTAAATTTTTTCTTTTATTATCCTTTTTTATGAATTGTCCTGAGTATTAAGATTCATTGCTATCATAATATATTGGAGCATACATTCTTTAGTAGTACTAATATGCTCTGTTTTGTATCCACTGCTTTTTTGTCTTGAATTCTACTTTGTCTATAACTCATAGGTCATTGTACTGGCACTGGCCTGATTAATCTTAGTCCATTCTTTTAGTTTCAACATCTTTATGTGATTTCTGTCTGAAGCATTTCATCTTAAACACTTACCGTGGTATCGTTTCATTGTTTGTTTTCTTCAATCCACACTGAGAGTCCTTTAAAACAGTCAAGTGATAGTCACTCATGATAATGTTTTATATGTTTGTTCTTATCTCATGTTTTTCATCCTTTATCATATTTTTGTTGACTTCTTATTTACATTTTAGTTCAGAGGTTTCTTTTTTTGTTCTGCTAGTAGACATCCTTAAACTCTTCACCATCAGAAATTATTTTCCCATCCTCATAAAAATGAAGCAACATCTTCAACCACCGTATTTAAACAAAATAAGAGTTGAACCACTAGGTATTTTATAACTTGCCTTTATTTCTTCCTTACTACCTCCTCAGTGCTATTAACACTATCTTGAATTTTGGTTCCAGATTGTTAATTTTTTATTTGGGGCCTCTTCTGTTTTCTGAATACCTACTTAACAATTCCATGAAATTTCACTGCCATATTTTCAACAATTACTTAGCATTAGCTCTAAGTTTTATTGATATCATTGCTCATTTTATGGGTAGCCTATGTTTTTCTGTTTTTCTGCTGTATCTTGCTGAAGTACAACCTAAAATTTTATCTTTTCTGGGTTGTGGGGGTGTTTTTGTTTCAGAAAACATTGTGTAGGTGGGAAACTTTCTACATTTTTGTATGTCTAGAAATCTTACTTTCCTTTTTCCAATACTTTAACAACAAGAGTTGGAGAGCTTTAAAACATATTTCCTTAGCTCTTTATAGGGATTGGTCCATTGTTTTCCTATTTTCTGTATTACAGATGAGAAATTCAATGAGAGTGATTAAGGTTGCAGGTTTCAGAAATGTGAGTTTTAATTCCGTTTCTAACTCTTCCTGACTGTGTAAGTGCCTAATGTCAGTGAGCCTCTTCTTCATCTATAGGGGTGTGTGTGTGTGTGTGTGTGTACGATACAGGGTGCTGGAATGGTCAAAATGAGAGTAAAATACTTCCACAAATACATCACTGAACTTAGTGATAACTATAATAGTTCCTTTATACCAACCTTACATTTTTCTTTCTAGAAGCTTGTAGTACTTTTCTTTACCCTTGGGGATTCCATTTTTATATATTTTTTTCCATGAAGAACTCACTTGACTTTTTCTGATCTGGAAACTTAAGTCTTTTTTCAGCCCAGAAACCTTCCTTCAGTGGTTTATATGATTGCATAGTCCCCTCCATCTGCATCTCTTTCTTTCTGAATTCTCAGTACATACCTTTTGGGTCTGTTGAATCTGTATTAGTGTCTTACTGCTGCTATAACAAGTGACCACAAACTTAGTGACTTAACACACCAAGTAATTATGTTATAGTTCTGAAGGTTAAAATCTGAAATCCTAGAAGGATTCTAGACTGGACTAGAATCTAGGTGTGAACAGGTGATATTCCTTTAGAGACTCTAGAGGAGAGGCCATTTCTGTACCTTCTTCAGCTTCTGGGGGCTCCCTGCCTTCCTGGACTCATGAACTTGTCTTTTAGCCTAAAGCTAGCAGCACAACATCTTTAAATCTCTTTCAGCTTCTGGTACTGGCAGAAGCCTCTTCTTTTACTTTTAAGGACCATTTTGATTACACTAAGCCCACCAGAATAATCCAGGATAATCTCTCCCTCTCAAGATCTTTAACTTAGTCACATCTGCAAAGTCTCTTTTGCTGTGTAAGGAAATATATTCACAGTTTTCAGAGATCAAGGCACAGCCATCTTAGAAAGAGCCATTATTCTGCCTGCCAAACTGGTCCCTTTACTTTCTTCACAGGGTTTGTCTCTTTGGAATTTTGCTCTGTTTTCTGACAGTTCTTTGTCTTACCTTTCCAGATCTTAGAGATATGTGTGTATTTTTATTTCCACAGTAATATTTTTTATTTTCTGTGACTGAATTGCTTTTTAACTGGAAAGGAACTCACAATTACTCCTGAAGATGCTAATTTTACTTGCTTTAAATTTTTTTCTGTTTTCTGCATTAACTCTTTCTCCTAGGAGATGTGTGAATTTATTCATCTCATGAATGACTTCCAGACTATTAATTTTCATTAAATATTAGTGGTTAGGTTACTTGTCCACACCTATAAATCATGGTCTAAATGAATGGAATTAGTTTCTGAAGTTTATAGTGTAATTTTTATTACATGCAGAAATCATTGTTTCTCCAAAAATGACTACAGATTCTGATGACAAAAGCCTTTCAAAAGATGGAATAATAGTGACTGGGAAGTCTTTTCTTTAATAGGTGTGGGAATTTACCCTGTAGTGGACCATCATGCTAACCAAATTCACTTGGGAATACAGCACTGCATTTTTACTTTTACCTTAGTGCTTGATCCATGAAGCCCTCATAGATGACTGACCTGTCTATTCAGAAAGCCATCCTTTCAGCTTTGCTCAAGGATCAGATGCTGCCTCAGTCCCTTGAAGGAGACAGCAGTTTCAGTTACCCCTCCCCTTTTGCCTGCACCCTGACCTTAGAAACCCTACACAGTTTCACTGGGAAAACGTATGTTCTTGGACCCCTTTTTTCCTCCATCTTGTGTTATGGTTTATTTAGCTTTTTAAGATTCTCAGTCAATATGTTACCATCTGTCTTACACCTTTCAGAAATTCCTCAATATTCTGATCTGCCAAATACAAGCTGCCTATACTTTTCCAGTGATGTCACAATTTTCACCTTATTTGCATATACTCTGTTTCATTTAGTGGGATGTGGAGTAGGGATAGGAGACATGTATAGTCAATTATTTGAACTCCAAATTGTTTGTTGTTTATTCTATCTATTGTTTGTTCTATAGATGTATATGTGTTTCTGAAAACTGTAACACATATTCTTTAGAATGTGTAGATAAATAAAATTATACAGACAATATATAGGTAGATAAAAATTTTGCTATTGATGCCATTAATACACAATCTCTGATTTTATCTAAATAAGTCTATGTTATTTATTTGATCATTCACTTACTTAGCAAACATATTTAGCTTGGGGTGTTAAAATTATTTAATTAAAAAATGAGAAAGGGGTGGAGCAACATGGGGGAGCCAGAAGGCTCATTCCACTGAGCTCTCCTAGTGCAACTGGGGGAAAAGAAAGAAACCAGCCACACCTGGTGCCAGGACTTTACCTGGAGTCATAACTCAGGTAGCACAGCAAGGAGGTGGTGAGCTGGATACAGTGTGTGATCCAGAGCAGTGGAAATCTGACTCATTAGGTGAATAAATGCAAGCCCCCACAATCGGCTGACCCCCCCATGGAGATTTGGGACAGAAGGAAGCCTTTCCAAAGTTTTTGGGGAGAAATGGTGAATTGAGTGAATGGAGAAGTGGACAGATTCAAACAGTGTACAGAAATTAAATCTGAATACAAGTTGGAGTGGATTTGCCATCAGTTTATGGGCTGGCAAGGCAGCCATATTGAGAAGGTCTCGTGGACAGGGGCTACCATTATGGGAAAGTTGTGAGAAGGTCTGAGCAGGGACCTAAAACACAGCTGTTTTAATTCCACCTGCCAAGATAAGAACTCCACTCTTAGGACATGCTAAGGCCCTCCCATACCCCACAGGAACTAAAGTTGGGGGGCGTTTTGAGACCTTCCCCTAAAGGATTCTGGAAAGCTTTGGGATCCCGACATAGAGGGGTCTGAATGCTAAGGTAACAATCAAGATACCACCTGTGGACAACTAAGTTAGGAATAAGAATCATAGAGGTTATCAACTGTGTTCTCTGTCTCCTACAAAACCACACTGCCACCTGGTGTCCTGGTGACATATTGCAACACACATATTTCTATTAAAAGAAAGCATTTCCCTTTGCTCAGGCTGCTCTGAAACAAGGTAATCTGAAGGCAAAGAAGAAGTAAGCAGGAAAAAAGAAGACGAAGAGGTGAGCAAGAAGAAAAGACACATGAGGAGGAACCAACAGAAAAATTCAGGCAACATGCAAAACCAAAACAGAGCAACTCCCCCAAGGGATCATGAGGCTGCTGCTGCAGAAGATTCCACCTATAAAGAATTAATGGATTTGATAGAAAGGGAGTTTAAAATATGGATGATGAATACAATAAAAGTAATGGATGAGAATATGGAAAGACAGAACCAAAAGTCAGTCAAGAGATATGTAGACTATAGACAGGATGTGGTGGAGCTTAAGAAAATGAAGGAGACAATCAGGGAATGTAAAGACGCAGTAGGAAGTATAAAAAATAGAGTAGACCATGGAGAAGAAATAACCTCCAAGCTAGAGGATAAAGTTTCTGAGTTAATCCAGATAGTCAAAGAGGCAGAAAAGAAGAGAGAGAAGGCAGTACAGTCACGTAGAGGACTATGAGACTCCATGGAGTATTCAAACATATAATTAATAGGAATCCTTGAAAAAGAAGAAGATTGTCCCAAAGGTATAGAAGCCCTACTGGAGACTATCATAAATGAAAACTTCCCTAATTTTACTAAGAATCCCAACACACACTACTTTCAGATGGATATCAAACCTGAGGTCATCTCAACTGAAACAGAGCTTCTCAATGACACATTGTAACAACCTGTGCAAAGGTGAGATGAAAGAAAAAATTCTCCAAGCAGCCAGTAGTAAGCACCAACTGACCTACTGAGTGAGGCAGAGCCATTGGGATTACAGCAGACTTTTCAACTGAAACTTTCCAAGCCAGAAGAGTATGATCATCCATATTTAACATTCCTAAACAAAACAATTTCAGCCTAGAATTCTGTATCCTGCTAAACTAAGCTTCAAAATTGATGAAGAAATCAAATAATTCATGGATATACAAGCACTGAGGAAATTCACCATAACAAGGCTAGCTCTACAGGAAATACTTAGACCTATTCTCAATACCAGCAGCAAAGTAAATACCTAGAATGGCCCATTCTCAATGGACCAGCAGCAAAGTGAATACCCAGAAGCTTAAAAGTCAAGACTTAGCTTCCATAGTAGTGCAAATGATAAAACTACACAATACACTTTCACAAAGTAAGATTAATAGAACTCCACCACACTTATCAACTCTCTCAATAAATGTCAGTGGGCCAAATTCTTTACTTAAGAGGCACAGGCTGGCTTATTGGATAAAAAAAGCACAAGCCATCCAAATGCTGTCTCCAAGAAACACACCTAGCCTTGAAAGACAAGACAAGACTCAGAGTTAAGGGGTGGAAAACAGTATTTCAAACAAATGGAAATCAGAATAAAGAAGAGGTTGCAATCTTATTTTAAGACACAACTAAAGTTAAGAAAGACAAAGGAACAATACAGAAAGAAGACATTTCAATTATAAGTATTTATGTACCCAACTTAAATGCTCCAAGATTTATGTAACAGATCTTGATGAGTCTGAGCAATATGATTTTCCTTAACACCATAATAGCTGGGGACTTTAACACTCCCCTGACAGAACTGGACAGATCTTCTATATAGAAATTAAACAAAGATAGAAAGGACTTACATGTGACTGTAGAACAAATGGGATTAATAGACATACACAGAATACATCATCTCAAAGCTAAAGAATATATACTTTTCTTTTCAGCTCATAGTATATACTCCAAAATCAACCTCACCCTATGATACAAATCAAAACTCAGCAAAATTAAAAGAATAGAAATTATACCTTGTATCTTCTCATACCACAAGGGAATGAAGGTGGAACTCAAGTCCAAGAAAAACATTCATCCCCACACAAAGTCATGGAAATTAAACAGCCTTATGCTGAATGACAGTTGGGTTCAGGAAGAGAAACAGGAAATTGTTAAATTCCTCAAAAATAACAACAATGAAGACACAAGTTACCAAAACCTATGGGATATAGCAAAAGAAACGTTAATTGGGAAATTTATCACACTAGATACCTACATTCAAAAAACAGAAGGAAAGTGCATCAACTCAGGAAACATCTTATAGAATTGGAAAAAGAAGAACAATCTCATCCCAAACCCAGCAGAAGAAAAGAAATGACCAAAATTAAAGCAGAGATGAATTGATAAAATTGAGATGAAAATTTGGAACAAAAGAATCATTCAGAAAATTAACAAAATATTGGTTTTTATAAAAAAAATAAAATTGATAAACCTTCAGCCAGATTAACTAGAAACAGAAAAGTAAAATCTCTTAACCTCAATCAGAAATGATAAAGGGGAAGTAACAACACATGCCACAGAGGTAGAAGAGATCATCTCTAAATACTAAAAGAAACTCTATGCCCAGAAATTTGACAATGTGGAGGAGATGGATCAATATCTGGAATCACACCCTCTCTCTAGTCTTAAGAAGAGATATATTTCTTGAACAGAACAATTTCAAGAACTGAGATCAAAGCAACAATAAAAAATCTCCCAACAAAAATTTCCCTGGTCTAGATGGATTCACATCAAAATTCTATCAAACCTTCAAAGACGAGCTTATAACCATGCTGCAGAAATTATTACAAACAATGGAGAAGGAAAGAATCTTCCCCCAGCACATTGTACCAAGCAAACATCACCCTGATACCAAAACCAAGAAAAGACTGAACTAAAAAAGAGAACTTCAGACTAATTTCACTAATGAATAGGATGCAAAAAGTTCTCAATAGAATCCTAGCCACTAGATTACAGCTACACATTAAAGCAGTCATTCATCACAATCACATAGGTTTCATTCCAGGGATGCAAGGCTGGTTTAACATATGCAGATCTACAAACATAATTCAGTATATCAACAAAAACAAAAACAAAGACCATATGATCCTCTCAATAGATGCAGCAAAAGCCTTCAATAAAATTCAGCATCATTTTCTAATTAGAGCACTTAAGAATATAGACATAGGTAGCACATTTCTTAAAATAATTGAAGCCATCTCTGACAAATCCACAGCTAACATTTTACTGTAAAATTGAAAGCTTTTCCACTTAGAACTGGAACCAGACAAGGTTGTCCTATATCACCACTACTATTCAGAATAGCACTAGAAGTTGTAGCCAATACAGTAAGGCAAGAGAAGGACATAAAGGGGATACAAATGGGGACAGGAGAAGTTAAACTCTCTCTTTCCTAACCATATGATCTTATATTTAGAGAACCATAAGACTCCTGGAAGTCATCAAAAAATACAGTAATTTCTCAGGATATAAAATCAATGTCCACAAATCAGTAGCCTTTTTATATGCCAATAGCACCCAAGATCAGAAGCTAATCAAGGATGCAATTTCCTTCACAGTAGCTTTAAAAAAAAAAAAAGAAATATCTAGGAACATACCTAACAAAAGAGGTAAAGGATCTGTACAAAGAAAATTATGAAACCCTAAAAAAAGAAACAGCAGGAGATATTAACAAATGTAAGATCATAGCATGCTCATGGTGAGAAGAATCAACATTGTTAAAATATCTATACTTCCTAAAGCAATGTACAGACTCAATGCAATCCCAATTAAAATACTAACATCATACTTTCAAGATTTGGAAAAAATAATTCATTTTGTATGGAACCAGAAGAAACCCCATATAACCAAGGCAATTCTTAGTAATAAAAACAGAGCAAAGGATATCAGCCTACCAGACTTTAGGCTAAACTATAAGGCCATAGTGATCAAAACAGCATGGTATTGGCACAAAAATAGAGACATTGACATTTGGAACTGGATAGAAAACCATGAGATGAAACTAGCCTCTTACAGCCACCTGATTATTGATAAACAAAACAAGAATGGGGAAAATAACCCCTATTCAATAAATGGTGTTGGGAGAACTAGATAACCACATGTAAAAGACTGAAACTAGACCTGCACTTCTCACCACTCATAAAAATTGATTCAAGATGTATAAAAGATTTAAATCCACAGCATGAAACAATAAAAATACTCAAAGTGTGGAGAAAACCCTTGAAGATATTGGCCTCAGGAAAGATTTTATGAAGAAGACTTCTGAGGCAATTGCAGCAACAACAAAAATAAACAAATGGGACTTAATTAAACTAAAAAGCTTCTGAACAGCTAAGGGAACAATAACCAAACCAAACAGACAACCTTCAGAATGGGAAAAGTTATTTGCATATTAACAATGAACAAAGCTCGATAACTAGGATTTACAGAGAAATCAAATTAATCAACAAAAAAGGACTTCAAAATCCCATATATCCCTGGGCAAGCAACATGACCAGAACCTTTTCTAAAGAAGGCAGACAAATGGCTAGTAAACATGAAAAAATGTTCATCATCCCTAATCATCAGAGAAATGCAAATCAAAACTACCCTGAGATATCACCTAACCCCAGTGAGAATGGCCCACATCACAAAATCTCAAAGCCCCAGACGCTGGTGTGGATGTGGAGAGAAGGGAACATTTTTATACTGCTAGTGGTACTGCAAACTAATACAACCTTTTTGGAAGGAAGTATGGAGAATCCTCAAAGAACTCAAGCTAGACGTCCCATTTGATCCTGCAATCCCATTACTAAGCATCTACACAGAAGAAAAAAAAAATCTTTTTACCATAAAGACATTTGCACCAGACTGTTTATTAGAGCTCAATTTACAATCGCCAAAATGTGGAAACAGCCTAAATGTCCACCAACCCAGGAATGGATTAACAAGCTGTGGTACATGTATACCATGGGATACTATTCAGCCATTAAAAAAGATAGAGACTTTATATCTTTTGTATTAACCTGGATGGATGTGGAACACATTCTTCTTAGTAAAGCATCACAAGGAGTAGAAAGAATCCAATGCAATCAATTCTAACATGAAGGCAGTAGATGAGCTAATACAAGGGATGGGCTAGGGGAATGAGGGAGTGGGGAGAGAGGGAGGAGGATGGGGGCTCACAATGTAAGGCACACCTCTTGGGGGAGGGGATGCAATTATAAAAGGAACTTTAACACATGTAATCAGTGTATCCTAATTCTTTGTACCCTCAGTGAATCCCAAACAATAATTTAAAAACAAAAAAAAAAAGAAAATGGAAAAGATAGCTGTATTATTCTTTAAGTGTCTATGGTTTGTAGGATTCAATTTTGCACTTTAAATTCATTTGGAGCATTTCCCATACATTGTAGATTAACAATTTATCTCATTCAGTGATTGGCTAGAGAATTTTGAAAGTTAGAAAATTAATTCCCGTGGACCTTGGCTTCCCTGATTTCTAAATTTTTTACCAGAAACCAGTTTCTCTTTGCTAATCTGATTTCTCTCCATCCCCACAAACACTGAATGCTGAACCTAAGTCAGTGTCAGAAAGAACCCCTCTTCTAGAGTTAAGCACTAATTTTACAGTCATCACTCAGAATTCTCCAGTAGAAGCCCTCCCTTCCTACTGTGACCTGCCACATGTGCCCTTTTTCTGCATCAGGACTTTTTTTTTTTTACTATAATCCCAGATTTAGGCTTATAGCCTGGATTTTCCCAACATCTGTATAGATAGTTTTTCTATCCGTGCATCGTCCAAATGGTTTTGTTACTCTTGATCCTTTGTGGTGGCTTTGTTTTCATCTTTCCAGGAGGATATCCCATATTTGTTCATGTATTTTTTATCATCTTTTGCTCTGCAACTCAGCTTGATGCTGTATAAATTCTTAAATAGCAATAATATTTATGATGACAATAATATATTAAGCATCATGTATTGAGTGTAAAGGTGGTACCATGTGTTTTTATTAACTGTCTCAATTTTAAGTGCTTTTGACTGAAAGTCATGGAAAATGAAACCAGAATGTCTTAGACAGGTACTTTTTGTGTGTTGGGGGTTATGTAATGAGAGACCTGAGGGTTGTCAGCTGCTAGTGTTGGTCCAATCATTCAATGTTATGAAGCCTCTAGTATTCATGTGGCCTCTTCCCCATTATGCTAAGATGATTGTGTCAACTCCAGCCATCATCCCCACAGCAGGAAGGAAGAAGTTGAAAAGGAAGGATTCTATATGAGAGAAATAAAAGCATGAGGGTCCAGAGACTATAGCAGACCCTACCTGTGTGTGATTGGCCAGAATTGTAACATACAGTCAACCTGGCTGGAATAGGCTAAGGAGAAGAAATTTGAGAGTGGAAGTTGGGCCGACTAACCTTTCTTGGCCATGTTTGCCATGCCACATCTTCTGATTTTACACATCTCTGCTATTGTTATTCCCCTCATGATATTGAAAGTCAGAGAATGTGTGTGACTAAGTCCAAATCACACCACTGATGAGAAGAATGGCTGGGATTTGAACATATCTCTGTCTTTCTCTGACCTCTCATTCTTTTTTTTTTTTGTAGAGACAGAGTCTCACTTTATCGCCCTGGGTAGAGTGCCATGGCGTCACACTGCTCACAGCAACCTCCAGCTCTTGGGCTCAAGCAATTCTCTTGCCTCAGCCTCCCGAGTAGCAGGGACTACAGGCGCCCGCCACAGCGCCCAGCTATTTTTTTGTTTTGAAGTTTGGCCGAGGCCGGGCTTGAACCCGCCACCTTCGGTATATGGGGCCGGCGCCCTACTCGCTGAGCCACAGGAGCCGCCCACAAAAAGCAATCTTTATGATTTTGCCTCAGACTAACTTACTATTTATTATAAATGAGCAAGCTTAGCATTAGAGTCGGATTTCTATCAGGGAGGGAAGGAACAGGTAATGGATTTTTTTTGGAAATAGTTTCACTTTGTCACCCTGGGTAGAATGCTGTGGTGTCACAGCTCACATCAACCTCAAACTCTTGGGCTTAAGTGATTCTCTTGCCTCAGCCTCCTAAGTAGCTGAGACTACAGGCACCCGCCACAACACTCAGCTATTTTTTTGTTGTAGTTGTCATTGTTGTTTAGCAGGCCCAGGCTGGGTTTGAATCCGCCAGTCCTGGTGTATGTGGCAGACCCCTCACCACTGAGCTACAGGTAATGGATTGAAATAAACCAAGGTCTTTTGGGCATGACTCCATATATCTGAGAACCAATTTCAGTTAAGCTCTAATGTCAACACATCTGACCAGTTTTATATTTGAATACATTAAGGAAGTCTTGGGTTTCTTATGTTTTACAATGAGATTTTTGAAAGGGAACTATGTAGATTGTATTTAACAGATAGAACCAATTGGACCATTTTAATTAGTGTTTCCCATCTCAATTGATTTGTCACCTAGTTGACAGGTAGAAAAGTCTGCAGGTGTGGTGGCTCATGCCTGTAATCCTAGCACTCTTGGGAAGCTGAGACTGGAGGATTGCTTGAGGTCAGGAGTTGTAGAGTTTGAGACCAGTCTCAGCAAGAGTGAGACCACAGTCCTTACTAAAAAAGTAGAAAATTAGCCAAGCAGGTGGTGCATGTCTGTTGTCCAAGCTACTTGGGAGGCTGAGGCAGGAGGATCGCTTGAACCCAGGAGTTTGAAGCTGCAGTGAGCTATGAAGATGCTACTGCACTCTAGCCCTGGGCAACAGAGCAAGACCATTTTAAAACAAAAAAAGAAAACAAAGATAGTAAAGTCAGTGTAAGTTGACAATCTTTAATAATATTTTTTCTTTGAAGGGAACATTTTCACATGTCCCAATTTTTAAAAAATATATCCTGTTTTTTTAATTGACACATAATTGTACATCTTTATGGAGTATATAGTGATTTTTTTGTGGTGAGGACATACAATATCCTACTTCTAGCTATTTGACCAGTCATTTTTATTGCTTATATAAAATGGCTGTGCTGGCTAGGTGCCTGTGGCTCAAGCGGCTAAGGTGCCAGCCCTCTATACCCGAGCTGGCAGGTTCGAATTCAGCCCAGGCCCGCCAAACAACAATGACAACTGCAACCAAAAAATAGCTGGACAAAATGGCAGGTGCCTACAGTCCCAGCACTTGGGAGGCTGAGGCAGGAGAATCACTTGAGTCCAGGAGTTGGAGGTTGCTGTGAGCTGTGATGCTGTAGCTCTCTACCTAGGGCAACAGCTTGAGGCTCTGCCTCCAAAAAAAACAAAACAAAAAAAAGGTTGTGCCATATGACACCTGCATACAAAGATGCTACTTTGAAGGCAAGCACAGGTCTTCATCAGCTAAGCCTATGGTGAAATTCATTTTAATTCACAGTGTAATGGGTGCTAATCATAGATAACCATCAGATCTCCATGTCAACAGAGATTCTTTTGAGTGAACTGGGTAACACACAAATTGAATTTTTAGCTGGAGTATTAAAATCATAGGATTTTAGAGCTGTGAGGAAAGCTATTATTTATCTATCAATGTTTCTGATTTGTATAAAATAGAAATGAATATGCAGCTGCAAAATTACATAATCTATTGGTCAAACGAATTTAATATTGAAGGTATTAAAATTAGGATATAATTGAATATGTATATGATTTTAAGACGGCTAAGTGCATGGTAGGGTTTGGTGTCCTGGGTTTCAGTTCTAGCTGTTCTTGCTTTGGGATTTTGACAAGTTCCTTTGCTCGTCTATGACTCAGGTTCTCTATCTGTAGAACAGGGATAGTCGAAATACCTCATAGAAATGTTGTAAAGTTAATATAATGCAAATGAGAATAATTGGAAACAAATTACTTTCTTTAATGTTAATACATATCTCATTTTAAAAAATTTTTTATTTTTTATTAAATCATAGCTGTGTACATTATGCTTATTTTTTTTAATCAGATAATGTGGAGTACATACTCAAGTAATACGGAGATATACTCAGATGTTTTATCTTATTGGTTAATGCTAAAGGTAAAGAAATACATATTATATTGTGTCTAAAAAAATAGGTCAGCATAAACTAGAGACTTGGTTATGCTCAATGGACTGCTATGTATTAATTTGATTAAGATGTAGTTGCTGTGCTGGAACAAGGCCAAGAGTTGCTGAGATAAAATTAAGTTTTAAGGTACCAAGCATTGAACTCATATTATATATAGTAATAAAACCCTACATTAATAGCTAAAGGTTTTTGTTTAAATTTAATATGAATCCATCTTTCTTTCATTTTTTAAATGTAAGCCAGGGAAAATATTATAATCGTTTTTCATAGAACTCTACATTGTGAAGACTTTTTGTAAATGTCCACAGGCGTCCTTAGATGAGAATGAATCTATTTGAACAAAACCAGTAATCTGATGGTAATTAAAGTAGTTTTGTAAGGTGCAATAAACAGCCATTGTTGGGTCTACAGACCGTTAGTTTATGCTTTTGTGAAGAAGATGTCTTTTTAGTCCCTGAGCTGTTTTGAAAAATTTCAGAGGCCACAAGTCTGAAAAAAACAAGGACAAGATAATGACTGAAGACACAATTAATCCTGGTGCCACTGCATAGTACAAACTGTTACAGCAGGCAAAGAAAAAGCTGCTCAGGGGTTATAGAAAGAGAAGTGAATGCACGGTCTTTAACAAAAAGAAAAAGCTTAAGCGTAGAGTGCTAAATGGATGGAATGAACAGTAATTGAGAAACTAAAATAGCATAAGACAAGACATTATGTCGTAAAGAAAAGGCAAATGAAGTTAAAATGTTTGTAGGAAATATGAAATAAAATCTGTGATGTGTCTGTGAAGATGAGATTGCATTGAGGGAAACAGTTTTGTTTCTTTAGGGGTGACCTCAGTTGGTGTGTAGGCAAGATTTCAAAAGCCTGTGCCAAACGTCACACATTCCTGCCTCAAAATTCTCTCCCACCTTGTAAAGGGGCTGCGCGTTTCAAGGAGCCAGGAAGTAACTGCAGGTATAGACTCTGAAGGTTGGCTTTTATCTGGCAGTAACTTCTTGTTTTAATTTGGAGCAAACTTCCCTCACAATGATCTGTGTTTATGATGATGAACATAAACAAGAATAAACAAGACCTTTCTGGGGCTGACTGTGACTCCCATGGTCTCTAAATATAATACCTGACACTAGAAGCCAACTCTCAACTTCTAACTATGAAATAGTCAACTTCTCTACCCCAAAGCTGAATGCTCAAGTAGACAGATTTCAGCTACCTCTGCTTCCCACTTTTCTCCACACAACAGATTCAGTCAGGGTTTTAAGGAAATACTCATATTTTTTTTTTATCTGTGGCCATTTCACATAGAATTTTAAAATAAAACGATGGAGTATTTAATCAGCCCCAGTGAGCTCTTCTAGATTTTAGGGTAGGTTTTTAATGTCTATCATTGGAACCTACTGTAACTTCAGACAAGGAAGAAGCATCTTCATGCCCCTCCAAGAAGTGGAGCCGAGCTCAATTAAAACTATTTTCCAAATTGTATGATAGAGTTGTATTGTTCCGAGACAAGTATCTTTCCCTCATTCTCACTAACCATGTGCATATTTTGACACATAGACATAATTGTATTGACTCACACATCTTTTTTTGTTTGTTTGAGAGAGAGTTTCACTCTGTCGCCCTGGGCAGAGTGCCATAGCGTCATAGCTTACAGCAACCACCAACTTTTGGGCTTAAGCGATTCTCTTGCCTCAGCCTCCCAAGTAGCTGGGACTACAGGTGCCCACCACAACTCCTGGCTATGTTTTTGTTGCAGTTGACATTGCTGTGAAGCTGGCCTGGGCTAGGTTCGAACCTGCCTGCCTCAGTGTATGTGGCTGGTGCTCCACACTGAGCTAACCACTAACCTCTGAGCTACGGGCACCCAGGCGACTCACACATGTTGGGACACTTCTTACCTGTTTGTGTGAAGGTCATATAGGCATCCACTCTTCCTTTTAGCACAGCAGTGAACTGTATGGGCACTGGAGGATCAGATATTGCTCTTAAGGCAAATAAGAAAGCCTCATTTGAATGACATACCATTTGAAAATTCCACCTGCGTCATTCACTGAAATCTCTTCACATGTAATACTTAAACTTTGAAAAATGATTCTGGGCTGGGCGGTAGGCCACGCCTGTAATCTCAGCACTCTGGGAGGCCAAGGCAGGTGGATTGCCTGAGCTCACAGGTTAGAGACTAGCCTGAGCCAGAGGGGAGACCTCATTTCTAAAAATAGCTTAGGCATTGGAGGGCATCTGTAGTCCCAGCTACTTGGGAGGCGGAGGCAAGAGAATCTCTTGAGCCCAAGGGTTTGAGGTTGCTGTCAGCTATGATGCCAGGGTACTGCACCAAGGGCGACAAAGTGAGACTCTTTCTCAAAATAAACACATAAGTCTGTATGCATACCCAGTTATGAGGAATTTATCATCCATGAAGCAGTGAATCTGAGCTAAAGTTCTAATGCTTGGAATCTGGAATGCCATGAAGGCATTTTCCTCTGGTTTTTCTGTTTCTGCCATATCTTTCATTAAAATACATATCAAATAACTGCCACTTGGAAATGCTCTATTATAATATTTTTTCATTATGTGTAAATTACTGATTTACTGGCTTATTTACTTCCCCCTCACAGAGTGAGTCTATATTGGTAGGAATACCTGCCATGCAGAGCCTGCAATTAATATTTTGTTGGAGTTTATTTATCACATATGTATCCATCTTTCCACCCCCTTTTCCATCCATCAATCCATCTTATCTTTCATGTACTATATTTTAGAGTAAGTTAAAAATATTAATACACTTCACTCTGACCATTTGAGCAAGGATAACAATAGCCAGAACTCAATTATTTATGTATAATTTTAAAGGTTAAAATTACATATAGTCAAAGATATTTATCTTAAATGTACTCTTTGGTACATTTTGAAAACTGTGTAACCTACAGGCTACCCAGATTATGTCTGTGTAGGATCTAGAACATTATCATCACCCTAGAAACTGTCCCCATGGCTCATTTCAGAATAGGCAACGGCTGTTTTCTTCTTCACCACAGATTAGTTTCACCCATTCTGGAACTGCATGGCAATAGACCCACACAATCTATATTCTTTGGTGTAAGCCTTCTTGCACTCAGCATAGAGCTTTTGAGATTTACCCCATGGTTTATTCCTTTTTACTAATGAGTAGTATTTAATTTTATGACCACACCATAGAAAGTTTCTGGTATCTGAGGCGTTTCCAACTTATAGTTAGTAGAAATAAAGCTGCAATGAATGTTGCCCTTTCTGTCTCACTGTGGGCAGAGTCTCTCCCCAAGCCCCTTCTTCTACCCCCTCCCTCCGTACCCTCCTTCCGACTCCCTCGGAGTAAATACTTAGATGTGGATTCAACCAGGTTTGGGAAGCATTTTGGAAAACACTGGTTATCATTTTGTCTTTGTTCTAAGGTACAAATTTAGATTTATTTTAGTTTTTTTCTTGGCTCTTTCTCACTTTGCTTTTAGAGATCACAGATCTAGACCCTCTGGAAAGTGTTAGAATCAGTCTGGGACACTCTGGATCCCTGGAACTTGCTTAGAAGAAATAAGTGATTATTCTTTTTTTTTTTTTAAAAAAAAAACACGGTTACTTATTTTGGTCTTTAATGTTGCTTACTATTACTAATTTTCTACATTTATTGTTTGAAGTATGGCTGTAAGGTGACATACAGTTCAGTCATAAAATCAGATTTCAAAAGAGAATTGACTGACATAGGGAAAGAGGCTTTCTTACACATAATTAATAGGAGGGAAGTTTGCTAAAACATGGTACATCCATTGATGTAACTAAAAAGTGAAAAGTGTTTAAAATGCAAAGTGATATTATCATTTTGTGGGCACAATGTTCAGGCTGTTAGATGAGAAAAAAAATCAGATTAAAAGTAGAATGTGATCTCAATGTTTATTTAAAAGATCGTTGTTTTACATCTATCTCTTTCTTTGATTCTGGGCAGAAAAACATATCTGGAAGGAGTGAACCTACAATGTTATCCCTGATGGTGGAACTGTGAGTCCTGTTTTGAATTTCATATTAACTCATGTAAGTGGCTTATTCTGTTCTGCACGTGTGATACATGTACAAGGGCCTTTTTCACAGTCAAATAAGATCATGAGAATGAATGTGCCGTTGACTTACGGTTCTACTCACGGAGCATGTGTGTGGTGGATGCTGTGTTATGGTTTGGCAATATAAAGATGAATCAAGCTTGGCTCCCGATTTCAAAGACTTGAAATAGATAAGACAAATGGCCTTTGTAGTGCAATGTGATAAATATTTTGGTAGAGGTAAGTGTAGGGTGTTAACTTACATATGCACTTCACTAAAGGTGGAGGACATCAAAAATAATTTTCCAGAGGATATGAAAACTACATCAGGTTGTGATGAGCAGTTAAGCAGGCAGGCAGGAGAGCAAAGTGTGCTGTGGGTAGACAGACTATTGAGAAGGGCTGGGAGAGATTGTGAGTGGTGCTGAAAGAAGCTAACTGCTGATAGATGAGCCTAGAGAGAAAACGGAAGCAGATCGCGTGCAGTTTTTAGGTTCAGTTGAGAAATTTGCTCTGTGTAAAGCTTCTGTGCACCTTCTATACATATACATATGAGAAGTAGCTTATCTTCGTATCCATTATGAAAAACTGAAAAACTGTTCTGTGCCTTAAGCACATGTTTATTCTTTAAGGAAGGTTGTTTACCACTGGTGACGCTGGGTGACATTTTCTCAGGAAAAAAAATAAAAGCAAGTGATTCGGTGTCAGGCTGCATTTGAAGGGAAATTTCAGAATCTTTGCTAGAAATGGGTAACTGCTGACCTTAGCATCCTTAAATTAACCTCTCAGGAAATGCAAGATTTATAAGTTGCGGGCCTTTTTTTTTTTTTTTTTTTTTCTTTTTGAAAAAAGGTCTTAATAATTCAAAGAACTTTTTAATGATTTTAAAAGTGCATGTTAAGTACTTGATGGATTGGATCAATTCAGTCTTTGTAGTGCTGCGTGTCGACATCCTCCTCTTGACATATGGAAATTTGACAGATGCACAGAAATGCTGCACAGGATGGGATGTTTCTTTATGGCATTTCCTTGTGCGTTTCATTGAAGAAAAGAAATGTGTATGTGCACTTTATAGTGAGTCATTAACCATAAAACAAGCTTATTCACAAACCTGCTTTGATCTGGATTTCCTGTGATTTATCTTTGCTGTCTTAGCATGCACTGAACCCCTGATTGTTATTAACTTCCCAAATATTTACATCACTCCAGATAATCAATGCTTATCATAGTCAATACAGATGTTACAAGATTCTAGAAGAAAGATGGCGTCAGCATAATAACATTTTAATTATTACAGCATGTGTTTTCAACTCAGCGAACAAAGCTACCGTATGTGTCTAATTCATAGTAAGTATTGAAATGATGGCACATGTAAATTATAGCATTTCCCACCAAAGACTTGAAGCAATAGTGTGCAACTGCATGAAGGTACTAATGTTTGTTTAATTAATTTGAATTATGCTGGTTAGACTGTATTTTCAGTTTCTGTTCCCCTGAGCATATGCTCTCTGCAAGGTTCCTTAACTGTTATGTAAAACACATTTGCTTGTGGATGTTTTAATGATACAAACTATTTGATTTGAACTGACATATCAACTCTGTTCATGAAATCACAAGGTGGGCTATTAAGGCAAAATTAACTCTATTTTATTTGTTTGGCAAAATTCTGTTTGACTTGTAAATTTGATTTTCAATAATCCCACAGCTCATTTCTGTCTATGCTGAATCTGAAACACTTGAAAGAGCTGTGAGACCCGGGGTATATACTTTTCTGATTCCTGTCCCTATATTTCACAGCCACTACTCCTGCAGAGTTGAAAATTGCATTTTGGAGAACAAATGAGCAGGATCAGTTTGCTGGTGCAACAAATGTCTGTCTAGCTCTTCTCCAGTAATTTAGCTCACCATCTCCCTTGTAAATGTTACAGTTCTTGCAAGATGTGTTCACGTTCACTCTGTGTGTTGAAAGAACACATCAGGCTGCTGCCTCAAAGGCGGCAGCATAACAGTTAGGTTGTGTGGAGGGTACAATAGAAGAATCAGCCACATCCACAAATCTTTTAGGTCATTTTCACCTGAAAGCTAGAGGCAGAGAGAAAGAAAGTCATGGTTAAAAGTGAAAGTCTGGCTTTTCCTCCTGCGTTTTATAATGAATATTTGCTCTGATGCCCTTGCCCCTTCCCAGATGTGAGGCTGAGCAAATTGCAAACTATTTTGTCAGCAAACGAGGTATCACAGGGAATTGGTATTTAAATGTTACTCACTGCTTCTGTTCAATCAAAAATGATGAATAAATGAATGATTAGATAGATGACAAAACTCTTATTTTATTTATTTATTTATTTATTTATTTAGAGACAGAGTCTCACTATGTCGCCCTCAGTAGAGTGCTGTGCCATCACAGGTCACAGCAACCTCAAACTCTTGGGCATAAACGATTCTCTTGCCTCCACCTCCCAAGTAGCTGAGACTACAGGCACTCGCCACAACGCCCCACTATTTTTGCTTTGCCGTTACTGTTGCCTCAGCGGCCTTGGCAGATTTTGAACCCACCAGTCTCGGTGTATGTGGCTGGTGTTGTAACCACTGCTATGGGCGCCAAGCCTAAAAATGAAATTAATACATAATACTCTAGATTTGGGTAAGATAATCAAAGGAATTTAGTAATGATGATATTTTAAGGAATAGAACATCTTGCTGGAGAGAATGTAGAAAGTATTATCATTTCTCCTACCTAACATCTTATCTAGAGGAAATATCTGGTAATATCAAAGTTCTGGTTATAGTGGAAGGAGGCTTGCACTGATAGGTAAGATTCTCCCCCTTTTTTTTTTTAAAGAGACAGAGTCTCATTTTGTCACCCTCGGTAGAATGCTGTGGTGTCACGGCTCACAGCAATCTCCAGCTCTTGGGCTTAGCTGATTCTCTTGTCTCAGTCTCCTGAGTAGCTGGGACTACAGGTACCTGCCACAGCATCCGGCTATTTTTTTTTGTTGCTGTTTGGCTGGGGCCGATTTCGAACCCACCACCCTTGGTATATGGGCCTGGTACCCTACTCACTGAGCCACAGATGCTACCCAGAATCTTCCTTTTTTGAATTCATTGAAATGAGGCCTTGTGGCAGGAGATCATGGCCAAGTTAGTAAACTTAGGTTCTGGTTTCTGTCTTTAGTAAGCTAGTACTATTTCTGTTGAGTCTTCAAAAAAGGGCTATCTCTATCTCGAAAAGAAAGACTCAACCCCTGAGAGATGATGAGATTTGTTTTGCTTTCTAGGACTCCATTCTCCAAGGGCCTAACTTCTAACTTGGTTGCACTCTCTCAACCAAACAAGTTCATAGAGATGCTTCTTTTTTCATTTCAAGATACTAAATATGTTAGTATCCTCAGTAGAACTACGCAAAAAAGATCTGAGTCAGTGAAAAGTCTCTTACGAGGCCTCGGTTTTAAAGACAGTGTGGAAATCAGCACTAGCTTCTTCCTCATGAGAAAGTTCTATTACAATAATGCAAGAAAGTCTGTGAAATGCAGAGAGGGCCATGAAGGCAGATGGCAGCATCTTATAGTCTTAAAGAAAAGCTTGAGAATTTTATACAACTCATACCTTTCACTTAGAGTAAAACTAAATAGAAACCATTCTGAAAAAAATTGTTATGACATTTACATAATTTAAAATAAAAAAAGAAAACCCCAGAGAAATAATACGTTCCAAGTTCTCTCCAGCAGACCATTCTATTCCTTAAAATATCACCATTACTAAATTCTTTGATTGTCTTACCCAAATCTAGAGTATTATGTAGGAATTTCATTTCCAAGAGTTTTGCCATTTTTCTAATCCAGCGGTTCTCAACCTGTGGGTCGCAACCCCTTTTTTAACAATGAAAATACATTGCGGTGTTAGGAAGGTTGAGAACCACTGGTCTAATCATTCATTTATTCATCATTTTTGATTAGTAATCAACAATCACTAACAAATAAATAATTGTGATAAAATGTGGGAAGTAAAATACAAGAGATAGGCATGGGATTTTACTTAGAGTTAGGAAATGATTGTGTAAACCGATTTGGAGCAGAAGTCTCAAGAAAGGCTTCCTGGGGTTGAGTTGGTTTTGGTGGATGATGATGAGGAGAGATGAGGTCACTTTTGTGGGTGTGGGCATATCTCAGTGTGGGGGCTCTTCCAGGGACATGCATTTGTAGTGATTTTTCTAGACTCAAAACTACAATATGCATTCATTTTAAAGATTATATACATATTAGGATGAAAGGAAAATGTTATGATTCTTTGACAGAATTGAAATTTAAATCCGTTCAGTAATTAAAAGGGTTTTTGGGTTATGAATCATCACTTTGTAGAACAATACTGGTGTATGCTATTTAAATGTTACTCATTGCTTCTGTACATATTAGAAAAGGTATGTAAGGTGTGTGAATCAATTTTTTAAAAAACAAATTAAGCCAGGTGAGGTGGCTAAAACCTAAAATCCTATTACTCTGGGAGACCAAGGCAGGTGGGTTGCTTGAGCTTAGGAGTTCCAGACCAGCCTGAGCCAGAGTGAGACCTCATCTCTAAAAATAGCTGGGCATTGTGGCAGGCGCCCGTAATCTCAGCTACTTGGGAGGCTGAGGCAAGGGAATCACTTGAGCCCCAGAGGTTCAGGTTGCTGTGAGCTGTGATGCCATGGCACTCTACTGAGGGTGACAAAGTGAGACTGTACCTCAAAAACAACAGCAATAGCAACAACAAATACAAATAATGCAGAAATGCCCTATTTTTCTTTAATATATATTTTGAACCAAGATATTAGGATTTACTACATTTTTATTATTTTGGATTCCGTTAACGTGAAATTCATACTACATCAGGATTTGGGGCAATTTTTAAAAATGAATACTAGTGTTAATGATAAATCAACTAAAAATAATTAATTTTAAATAATTACTATTCTGCTTATTAAAGTTAGATCTTTCAGGGCATGAATCCCAGAGATATAAACTATGTTCTCCCATATAATAAATCTGCATTTTTGGAGACATTTCATGATTTAAACTTTTCTCCAAATCAAATGTACCTTTCAATTTATTAATACTTTGTTCATTTGCCTAATGAAACATGTGAACTAATTGATTTCCTTATTAGACACAGAACAGATATGATCTGTATGCAACAAACCCCAAGATTTTGAGAAACCAAATATGAGTTAGGGGCATACAGCCCAGTGCAACTCCGGGGTATGCCATTCACATAACTGCAGTTCTGTGATCAGTCCTTGGAGCTGGGTAAAGTGGCAGCCCGAGGAGCTGGGATGTGGGCTATGAGGAAGGATAGTTTCTAAAATATACTTGTACCCAATCAACTGATTATGGAACTTAATAAATGTAATTGTTTAGCCATTTCCCAAATTCTTTTTTTTTTTCTTTAAAGCAGCCACACTAAAGATTCCACATTCTTTTTGAAAAAATCTAGCTTATATATAGGTTTTCTTTTTTTTTCAATGGTAAGACAGAATTTATTTACTGAAAACACTAAAGCTCCTGGTAGAGAGAGAAAACTCAAGTGGGGAGAGAAAAGCTCTCTCTGGTTCTCTCCCGGTCTTTCCCCGTCTCCCCCTTTAGGCTTTTAGTCTCGGGGTATATATAGGTGTATAGGTTCCTTGGCCAGGAAACGAATGAACACAGTCCATTCATGGAATTGAGACCTAGGAAATTCACGTGAAATTGACCTAGGCATCAGAAATGGGGGTTCCACATTTAGTCCTAAGTGTAAAGTGAAGGAGACCCCAACGCACTGGTTATATACAGGTTTTCAAAGGTATTGTTGAACCAAAAGTTTCTGTAGTACACAAGTGTGGGAAACTCTGGGATAAATAAGTTTCTTCATTGTAGAATCTCCCATAGTTTTTAAATGCTAATGTGCATTATGAATCTGTAAATGAGGACTATTACAGGCCTTACTTCCTAAGCTTATTCAACCAGGGAAATGGTTTTGGTCAACTTTGCAAGACTAATATTCCAAAGTCTTACTGTGTGAGTTGTTTTGTTATCATAGATGATCACAATGGTGGTTCATTTTCATGAATCTAAAAGAAAAGTTGAGGAATCTAGAATGGGAAATAACTCAGAGTGAGGAGGGAAAAGTACTTAAATTCTCTAGATTCTATAAAATGAAAATAAACATGCAATTGTTTTATTTTGAAGTCTTTTAAATTCTGCTTTCCATTTTTTTGTAATATCCTGGATGGAGCGGAAACACATTCTTCTTAGTAAAGTATCGCAAGAATGGGAATGCATTGTCCAATATAATCGATACTAATCTGAAGCCAGTTGAACTATCTAACGCATGCCCACATTGGAGAAAAACTCATTTCAATTCAAGTTGGGGGAAGGGGTAATGAGGGAAGCGGAGGAGTGGGGGTTGGGGTGCTTATCACTGGATGGGCATGAGGTGTTTGGCACACCTTTTGTGTATGGAACATAACCACAAGAGGGAGTCTACCTAACAAAATCAAATATTTTGACCTGGTTTTGAACCCTCACGTTAATTTGAAATAAATTTACTTTTCAAAAAAAAAAAAATTCTGCTTTCCTTTATGATTCTGTACTATACTGTAATGATACGATCATATACTCACTTATATGTTTAAAGAATAATAAGTGCTTAATAAATGGTAAATTCAGGCCTGGTGCAGTGGCTCACGCCTGTTACCCTAGCACTTTGGGAAGATCACTTGAGACCAGGAGTTTAAGAGTTCAAGACCACCCATTCTGAGTAAAAACAAGGCTCCATCTTTACAAAAAAAAGAAAGAAAGAAAGAAAGAAAGAAAGAAAGAAAGAAAGAAAGAAAAGAAAAATTGGCTCATTGGCAGCACCTGTAGTCCCAGTTGTGCAGGAGGCTGAGGCAGAAGGATCACTGTAGCCCAGAAGTTTGAGGTTGTAGCGAGCTAGGGTGATGCCACTCCACTCTAGCCCAGAAGACAGAGCAAGACCCTGTCTCAAAAAAAAAAAAAAAGATAAATCCAGTGCTATTATCTAAAACAGAAGCTTTACATTAAGATACACACACACACAGTATGCAGTTGATTATGAATAATTTGGATGAATAATACAGTTCTGCCTGTAATACTCAGATCAAGGATACCTTCAATCCCTTTCTCCTGCCTGGTGGCAGTAAGTACTCTAAACTGTTTAGTTGCTAAAGGATTGGGAAATGATTTAGAAAACATGGGATTTCAGTTCTTAAGCTTTGGTTTGTTACATGGAAAGTTCCAAACAGCCAGTTGTTTTTATCATGTGGCAATGCTGAATCAGAAACTAATGATCATACATGTTGAAAATAATCCAAGGGTGTTCAGCTAACCAGCAGCTTTGCCTTTGTATTTCTGCATCAGATCATAACTTTTCTTAGAGCGACTTAGAGTTGAATTTTTGTTTTGAACAATCAATAGATATGCCAGTTCCCAAATTCCACTATTTGCTTCCTAGTACGAATAAATAATTATTTGATGGTTGCATTGTTTTTTGATTTTTTTTGGTCAATCTTAATGGTTAGTTAAGGATAAAACTATTTCTTATCACTTAAATGCCACATGTATTTAACAATTTTCTGATTTGTTTTCCTCTGGCGTTGTGAAATGAAATCCACATTTTCTTTTTTTTTTTTATGGAATTACATACCAAACTATTATAAAAATGAAGGGTTAGAAATCAATTCAAATGTTAAATACAAAGGACATCCTTGGCTCATTAAGTAAAAGTATCTCATTTAATGAGTAAGAAAGCACTGGAGCACACTGAACCCTGACACAAAGCAAATTATTTAAGTGATAAATTATATTTTATGGGGAGTGTAAAAGTTAATAATACTCAGGGGCATGGTAATAAATGCAGAGGTGTAACTAACTTCATCGACTGCTTTACTTACAAACATGCCATATGTACTTAGTTACTTGAGATGATCATAAAAAGACAGAATGCATGCAAAGATTCATATAGCTGTCTTAGTGCAATTATTTTGCAGTGCATTGTTCATATCATATTATTTTAAGAGATCCTCTTTTTTTTTTTCCTTTCTTTTGCAACATTCTGCTCCCTTCATTTTTATTTTCACTTTTGGTCAAGTATTTGACCTTGTAGCAGTTAAAGCTGCAGCCTGCTCCTTATCTCTCAGCAGGCCTCATAAAATCAGCCACGCATTCATTCATTCCCTCGGGTGCCCCACAAATGACCTCAGACCTCACTTCCAGAGGACCAACATGTCCTATAAAGAAATGGGTGGGTTAACTTTTATGTTGGCACCACCCTGGCTCTTTCCTAAGCAAACATTTCTCAATAATGTGGAAGAGATCCATAAACAAATGTCAGTAACTTTCATCCATGCTTCACTATGATGCACCAAGATCTGTTCACCAAGCTGTCTGCACACAACAGCAAGGCAGGAAAGCGTTGTAGCAAATGTTTAGGTAATTACTGGTACAGATTGGCAGTGAAATTGAAGGAAAAGAACTGGTTTCTTTTTCCCTCCAATTTAAATGATCCTTTTTTTTTTTTTCTTTCTTTGACTCTGTTTCAAAATAAAATTTGTTCATCTTTTTACTTGACCCCTGCCTGGTTTTATATTGTGACCACATTCTAATGCCACATAATTTTGCATTTATTGATGTAGATTCTAGATGAAAATGGAGCCTGTTGATGCTATATGAATGACTTTATTTTCCCTGGACTTAGAAAATAATACAGTTTTGGAATCTTTATTCAAAGCTGATTTTAGTTTGTAGGACCACGTTGAGGCTAGTTGCAGTGGTATTTCACACCTGCGAACTTTGCATATTCTATTTTCTCTGATTGGCCATTTTTTAGTTTTGTCCATTTGGTAAACTCAAATTAACATTTTCAAGCCCCCCTAGAATGTGAACTCTTCTCATGATTTTTCTCTTCAATCCCTCCAAGTTGAGTTATTTTTTCTATGCTTACATATTTATATTAATTCTTCTTGTATTATTCATATTTCCAGCTATGCTGTAAGATTAATGAGTGTAGAAACAATGTTTTGGTTACTGGTGGATGTCTAATACCTAGCACAAACATTGGCCAATACTGATGGAAGAAGGAAATGAGGAAGGAAGGCAGAGTAGAAGAAAAGAAGGAAGGAAGACCTTTCTAATTCCACAAGGACATTAGTGCAAAGCTACTCCCTTAGGAAAAGATGCCCATGCCCCCTCCTCTGCATTGATGGAGCTGTGGCCAGGGTATGAGTTTGGCTAAGGGAGAATAGGCTGAGTATCTGTCTTTGCTCTTTCTCTCTTTAGACTGGAGAGGAAAGAAACAAAGAGGGAGGAAGAGAGAGACAAAGGATGAGAGGTAGAGAGATGTATCTGTATTCTTTCCAGGACTATGGGGTCCTTAAGGGAAAAGACTGTGTCTCTTAAAGTTTGAATTACTAGCACCTAGTAGAGTGCCTAGCACATGATAGCAATTTATACTTATTTATTTAATTGCATTATTGATATTTAAGAGATTGTGTTAGATTCCTTTATATATAGCAGGGAACTGAAGGAGGAGAGATCACAAAGAAGGAGGATAGTTGAAAAATGGAGAAAGATTGACATGGCAAATGGAAGAGAGAGAAATATTGACATGGCAACACCAAGATCTGTTCACCAAGCTGTGGTCATTACTGTTGGTAATGACTGTTGGTCATTACTGGGAGGCTGAGCTGAGTGGTCCAACAGCAGTGAGTGCCAAGATTTTCTATAGTTTTATAGAAAAATTTTAGTAAGTTTTTCATGTTTTCTAAAAATAAAAATTATTACTTACATTTTTTAAAATGAAAGAGGATCATCCATATATGAAATGGACAATCAGTTTCTGAAAAACAACAGCGTATGATGAAATACTTATGAGATATGAATTGGTTATCCTAAGATGGTGACATTCATCAATGACTGTCTTCACATTTTGGATAGTTATTAACAGTAACTGGATTTTATTGTTCAATGATTTTAAGTATATCTTTTTTTTTTGCCTAGATTATAATCATCTTGGAAAGCAAATATACCATGTACATAGAATTCATATTGACAAGATAATCCAATATTTTGAAAGTAATAATTTACCACTTGGGTGCTATCCCTTTCCACTACTTTACGGGATTTTATTCCTTCAAGATTTTATTTACTGAACTCTGAAATGGGTATGAGTTTTTATCTCAGGGGTAGTTATGTGGTCAAGATGAGGTAAGGTGTGTAGTGTGGTTAGCACAGAGCTTGTCATCCATTAGAATTTTTACCATAACACCAATTAGAAAAGGATGCTGAATTTTATTGAATGTTTTTTCTTCATCTATTGAGAGGGTCATGTGATTTTTGGTTTTTGCTTCTATTGTTATGGTAAATTACATTTATGTATGTTAAACCAGCCTTCCAGGGATGAAGCCTACTTTATCGTGATGTATAAATTTTTTGATGAGTAGCTGCAATCTATTAGCTAAGATTTTGTTGAGTATTTTTGCATTGATATTCATTAGTGAAGTTGGTTTGTAGTTCTCCTTTTTAGAGGTATCCTTACCTGGTTTTGGAATCAAGGTGATGTTTGCTTCATAGAACATGTTGGGGAAGGTTCCTTCCTTCTCATTGTTTTGGAATTGTTTCTGCAGCATGGATACAAGTTCTTCTTTGAAAGTTTGATAGAATTCTTGTGTGAAGCCATCTGGTCCTGAACTTTTTATTGTTGGAAGCTGTTTTATTGTTTCTGCAATCTTAGTGCTTGATATTGGTCCGTCAAAGAGAATCTCTTTTCTTCCTGGTTAAGTGTAGGGAGATGGTGCAATTGGCGGTATTGGTCCATTTTCTCCACCTTGTCAAATTTCTGGGCATAAAGGTTTTTGTAGTAGTTAGAAATAATCTCTTTTATCTCTGTGGTATCAGTTATTATTTACCCCTTTTCATTTCCGATTGAGGTTATTAATGACTTTTCTGTTGCTAATTACTCTGACTAATAGTTATGAACTTTATTTTTTCAATGAACCAACTTTTTGTTTTGTTAATTTTCTGAATGATTCTTCTGTTTTCAATTTCATTCATTTCCAGTTTAATTTTTGTTATTTCTTTATTTCTGCTAGATTTGGGATTTGATGGCTCTTCCTTTTCCATTTCTTTAAGATGATTCATTAGGTTGTTGATGTACTCTGTTTCTGTTTTTTGGACGTAGGCACCTAATGTGATAAATTTCCCTCTTAGGACTGCTTTTGAATTGTCCCACAGGTTTTGGTAGCTTGTGTCTCTATTGTTGTTATGCTCAAGAAAGTTAATGATTTACTCCTTTATCTCTTTCTTGACCCAACTGTTATTCAGTATAAGGTTAATTTCTATGCCTCTGTGGTGGTATGAAAATTTTTATTGTGTCTGAGTTCCACCTTTATTGCCTTACAGTCTGAGAAGATACTAGATATAACTTCAATTCCTTTAATTTTGTTGAGGCTTGATTTGTGTGCTGGGATATGATCTACTTTGGAGAATGTTCCATGGACTGATGAGAAGAATATATATTCCTTAGCTTTGGGATGGTGTATTCTGTACATGTCTATTAAGCTCATTTGTTCTAGGGTTGTATTTAAATCCTTTGTATCTTTGTTGAATTTCTGTTTTGAGGATCTGTTCAGCTCTGTCAGATGGGTATTAAAGTCTCTTGCTATTATAGTGTTATAGGATATAATATTGCTCAGACCAGTTAAGTTCTGTTTCATAAATCTGGGAGCATTTAAGTTGGATATATATATTTGGAATTGAAATGTCTTCCTATTGTATTGTTCCCTTGACCAGTATAAAATATCCTTCTTTGTCTTTTTTGACTTTAGTTGCTTTAAATCCACTTGTATCTGATAATAAGATTGCGACCTCCTTTCTTCTGTTTTCCATTTTCCTCAAATAATGTTGTCCATCCTTTCACCCTGAGTCTTGTTTTGTCCTTCAAAGGACAGCTTGTGCTTTTTTATCCAGTCAGCCAGCCTGTGCTTCTTCAGTGAGGATTCCCAGTAACATTTATTGAGAGAATTGGTATGTATGGTGGAGTTCTATTCATTTTACTTTGTGAAAGTCCTTGGCTTAGTTTTATCCTTTGTATCACTGTGGAAGCTTGGTTTTGTCCTTTAGTTTCTGAGTATTCACTTTGTTGGTGGTCTACTGTGGTGGTCAGTGTGGAGTATAGGTCTAAGTATTTCCTATAGAGCTGATCTTGTTATGGCAAGCTTCTTCAATACTTGCATATCAGTAAAGTATTTGATTTCTCCATGAGTTTTAGGCTTAGCTTAGGAAGATATAGGATTCTGGGGTAAAAATTATTTTGTTTAAGAAGGTTAAAGGTAGACGACCACTCTCTTCTGGGTTGAAAAGTTTCAGCTGAGAAGTTTGCTGTCATCTTCATAGGCCTGCCCCATTGGTCATTTTGCCGTTACTCCTGGCTGTTTGCAAATTTTTCTTTGTCATCTTGACTTTGGATGGGTTCATGCCAATGTGTCTTGGAGATGCCATTTGAACTGAGACCATCTGCATTTTGATACCCATCTGACTGGAGTGATACTTGGGAAATTTTCATTTATGATATCCTCCTGTAGGGCTTCCATTCCTTTGAGACAATCTTCTTCTTATCAGGGATGCCTACAATTCATATGTTTGAATGCTTTGTAAAGTCTCATAATTCTCTGAGTGAATATCTGCTTTCTTTGTCTTCTTTTCTGCCTCTGTAATTGCCTGTATTAGCTTAAGAGCTTTATCCTCTACCTCTGAGATTTCTTTTCTATGGTCTAATCTGTTAATAATACTTTTTATTGTGAGAGGGCGGAGTAAGATGGCGGATGAGTAACAGCTTCCTTGAGGCTGGGCACAGTGAGACTGGGGAGAGAGGACTTCAGGCATCTCTGCCAGGCGGGATCTGCCCAGAAACTTCCCTTTGGGGACACAGGGAGATAGCATGAGGCTTCTGGACACCCCGAGGAAGGCTAAAGTGGCGGAGATTGGGCAAGTGGTTGCGTCTGTTCATTCGGTCTGATCCTGTCGGCGGCTGTGGCTGGGGCAGCAGTGGGACTGCAGGCTGGAAGGGCCTTGCCTGTAAGCCGTTAGGGTTTCTTTTGGACTTGGCACTTGGTTGAACTGCCTTGGGAGAACCTGGGCAGGAGTGTGGTGTTTTTTT